>JZKD02S1606783.1:274381-286603 GCA_000966675.3 Picea glauca
AATTCTTGGAGTGAAAGTCTGTGGGGAACAAAGGATAGTTGGAAGGGACCTTACGACATCAAGGCCATGGTTGTAATCTCTCTTTCACATTTAATATGATACAGTAATATGATTCTTTCCTATAAATCTCGCTGTGTTTTATTGTATGATTCCTTGATCACATACATAGGTTTATATTGCGTTTATGCTATTGCTATCACTTTTACGTTCTTTTGTAGGATCATCATTGTATGAACATTGGAACGGAGCTAGGATGGCGATGGTGAGAGGAAGTGACGTTTAAATGGTATGTCACCTATCCCTCTTTAGTTAGTAAATTCAATATTTAAAACTTAAGGAAAGCGTCATGTTCTGGTGTGTTTTGTTCTAGATCTAGGTGGATCTAGGGAGATCTGTTAGTGTCCGCACCTACCGATTAGTCCGATAACACTTAACCTAGGCTAAACCCCTTGCGCTAGGAGTTCATATCATTTGTAAAACACTCTAATTAACCCGTGCACCCAAGCAATGAGACAACAATATGAAAAGAGATCTCACTCAAAAAGAAAAGCACAACTAGCTGAAGGATTTCTTGTTTCCTACAAGGCAACGTGTGGTAAAATTGCTATGATCAACCACCATTTACAAATCGCCTGAAGGCAAAAGGTTACATCACTACATCAATAATGATCTTATCATGAGGCAACTACAACTTTTATTATACAAGGAACCTTCAAGTTCCTAAAAAAAAACTTTACAAGTATAAGCATTCATTGAGGTTAAGGTTTAATACTTATTAATTATTATATATTGGTTAAATTAACTATCTAAACCTTGACCAACTTATCTATTATTATTATCACTTAACTTTAAAAATAAGAAGAGTTGATTAAACCAAAACCTTCCAAGTTACTTAAATAACGTTGGGCTCCAATCCCTAAAGCATCATGTATGCTTACACTAACTAGCTATCATTATGAAATTTGAGAACCTAACTCCTTGAGGTGAAACGAATAACTAACTAGGTAAAACATAAGACCCTTCAAGTTAAAAACGAGTTTCATATGATTTTTTTTTATTTTTTATTACTGAACAAATCCTTTACACAACTAGACCTTGATGCATAACTTGGACTTGCTAATCTTTTCAAAATATTTTAAAACTAAAAACCAGAGAGAATATATTAATATAATGGAATCACAGTGATATCACTCAATTATATCACTGCCTTTAAGAAGGGTTAGCAAAACATTAAAGGAAATTTCAAGGGGTTAAATAAGCATGTTTTCGAATGTCTTAAGGGATGGAAACACAGACTAAACCAAGGATATCCATGATGTCTATTAACACATGTGATGACTATTTATAAAAACTACTGTGCAAATAAACAACAGTCTGTCTATTAAAAACATATTAAAGATGTCTATAAATCTTCCATCACAGTCAATTAATAAACCAATAAATTCGTTGTCCTAGACATTGTAACATGCCTTCCATAAGCATAGGCTAGCAATTTATAGCACGCTGATCTTTAAATGCAGTAAGGTTGTCTGCTAAGGTTGTCTATTAAAATGTAGTGGCTGTTGTTAAGGGTCTTAAATGCAGAGATTGAAATGATATTCAAATTGTTGTCAAAATTGTTAAATCGTTGTCAAATCTATACACAAAAACACGCTCTCATCCACCTATAAACTCACACTATTAATCGCATGTAAACACGCTATCATCACATCAACACTAAAAAAAAATGCAGTTAACAAATGATAGCCTAAACATGCGATCTATTAATCAGATGGGAGATTCATTCTAATAAATAAAACTTCCTGTCTAATAGTAAATTTGTTGTCATCTTATTTATATAGGGGATGACAAAAGGAACATAAACTTTCATTGCTTTAATAAAATCTATGTAAAGAAAAATCATTGTATGGTAAAATCGTTGTTTTCAAAACTACTGGATGAAAACGTAGTTAGCCACAACAGAGATAACACCAATGGTCATTTTCCTAGAATAACGTTGAGTAGACATTATCTATCAATCTATGGATAATTGTTGTCATGCACAACCATCATGCACTGAAATCATTGTCCCAAGGTGCGGGTAAGATTCACAGCAAAAAAAAACCATTTTCTCAGTCCATTAGTAGATCCACAGTCTCTATTATATGGTGAACGTAGACCTATCAAACATAGAAGTAGGCCCACAATAAATTCGCAGACAGGTATATATGTTCACTGTCACCACCAATCACTGTTGATTTCCCAATGCTACCTATTAAATAAAATATTGCTGAAATAAATGATATGGATGGTAGATACGATTTTCCATCTATTAAAATGATATGGCTGGTGTTATACAAAGGCGAGTCATAGAGTTAATCACTTGTGGTTGTCAAATAGTTCCTTAAATCGCAAGACCAGATAAGGAATGTCGCTTCCATAATATAGTCTAGCAGAATTAAAACGCTATGTATGAATCACTATGTATTGAAATGCTAGGTATTAAAACGTTGTCCTTCCAGGAAACATTGATATATATATATATATATATATATATATATATATATATATATATATATATAGTGCGTAGGTAATCACCCTCCCGAAAGGAAAAAACCACATCCAAATAACAATCACGGACTAACAGGTAAGCAAGAAAGAAAAAGGTTAAGAATCAGAACTCTTTTAACAAATTGCATGTGCAACTGACTGAAGAGAATACACTAAGGATTATTTCAATAGTAAAAACTAATTAAAAATTGGACTCATTAAGGATCATTCAACAAAACGAAAAGCAGTAGAAGATCGTAGGAAGAATAGTCAATTGCAGGAGTAGAAGATATGCCAATCGCAACAAGGATTAAACATTCAATGCAGATTTTATCATTCACATGAAGGCACGAGATTGGAGATCAAACAAGAACAATCAACATGGGTAGACAGTTGGGAAAGCATCCTTCACTCATCATCCACGCACATAAAAGTAGGGCATTAGAATCTATAGGTCGCTATGCACCGAAGTTATGACTGCCGATTCGACTCCTGGCTGACTTCTCGGGCCTGGACTAACGAACTAGGGATGAGGACGAAGTAAAAATCACAACTCTTCAAAACAAATCAATAAAATGAATAAGATAGTCACAACATTCAGGGATTGAATGCCAAGGGAATCAAGTCAAGCGGTGAGATTAAGGCTATGGGGAATTTTAAGTTCTCAATTAAAATGCTAAGTAAACACCTTATTTACACAGTCAAAAGTACATAAATGAAAGCGTAAGGTAAATAATAATCTACCATGCAGAATAAAAGCAAGCATACTGTAGCCCGAGTTGACCACTCTGAGTCGTTGTCCCGTGCACTTCGTCTAGATCCCGCTTGCCAACTAATGTGACTTCACTGGTACCTCTCATCCAACTCTAGGGGTACTCTTCTTCCCTCTTATCCCCTCAAGCCACAAAGGGGCCACACTCCTAAACTAGAGAACAACTAGCTCCCAGCTCGCCTCGTAAGGCTAAGCTACCACTCCTCACTGAGCTGGGTATCCCAACTCCCACAAGCTAAGTTAGTCAAGTCTAAAATTCTACAGCGTAACATTATGCATAACAACGAAGATCCATCCTCCTCCTCCTCCCTCCTTTACATAGAGTTTATAAGTCATTTTCTTTCCCAAATTCCCATTTAATTTATTATTCAAAAATTTAATTAAAAAAAATCCTCCCCATACATGTGTCACCCATCCCCTTCGTTGCACCAAAAATCAATTTCATTAATTATTTAATTACCTGTATTTCTTCACCCACCTAAAACCAATCCTAGAATCGCTCCTAGGTGTCCCCATATTCCCTTACACATTTTAATGACTTACCCCCTTACTAATTTACTAGTTGAGTTCAATTTAAAAAGTTCGTAAATGCAAGATACCTTACTAAGTTAGTCATTATTGTTTTTCCTTATGTTCCCCTTTCTCTTTTTGTTTCCCCATTTTCCCTTTAGTTTCCTAATTCTTTTAAATTTCCCTCTTTCCCTTTGTATCTAAAACTCAAATTATCAAGTGTAGACTTTATCTTTTTCCCCTTTTTCTTTTTAATTAATAAATTTTAATTAGCATGTGTAACAAAACAATCATTTCCCTTTTGAAATTTTAAATCCTTCAATAATTTGATTTTAACAAGTTTCTTAACCCCCTTTTCGTCACATGTTTAATCATGATTATTATTATTTTTATTTTTACCACAAGTATTACTTTAGACCTATATTTTAATTTTCAAGGCTGGGCAATATTTTATTAGGGAAATTGTTTTTAAATCTTTCTTATCACATTATTCGTTTTAAGACCATCTAGGTTTATTTTCTTATTAGTGAACAATGCGACGTGCCCTTCAAGATGCACTATGTGCTCCAAGGGTGCCACTCGCCTCTTTCCATTTTTCTTGTGTGACGTGCCCTTTAGGATGCACTACGTGATCCAAGCATGCCACTCGCCTCTTGACTGACTTGGTAGACATAAAAAACCCCTAGAGTCAATACTCTACCAGGTGACCCTATGGTAGACTAATGGCCTCTAAGGAATAAGGCCCCTACCTTATTGCGTGCCCCTTAGAATCATCGTGAGCGACTGTCACAATCTTCCCTCATGAGATCATGGGTCTTCTTGAACTAGGTAGTCGTTAACCTACAGTTTGAGCCATGGCGGGAGTGCTAGTAGGCTGTGGCAGGGCTGATGTCCACACCTCTCCCTCAACGTCTCTAGTAGTCATGCGTGACCCCTCTACTCCACATGTGAGTTTGGTCGACAAGCTATCATCAACCTGCATCATCAATGAATCATGTCAGAATAAAATCCATAATCATAACATCTAATCAGATGAAAATATGTCATAAATACAACAATCAAACCCCAATAGTCCACTCCCTAACTCGATCCAGAGTCCAAGGGTTTCATCGATGCCTCTGCATCCTCGAGGTCCAAAATCCTGCACACTCAGGAGAACCGAGTCAATAACACTTGTCTATGTCAATACAACAAAGTAACAGGTCATCATGTCCATAATGCCTCATAATAATAATCAAACGCCTCAAATTATAATCATCCTTGATCACTTACAAGCAAGTGTCCTCAAAGAATAAGTTTGCTCAGTGCGCACAAGTGCGAGATGTTACAAATCCTCATTAAAGAAAGAATAATAATTCAACATTCATCCATCTTTAAAATTGAATTATTATAATTTAAACATGGTAGGAACTATGTGAGGAAACAAGGAATGGCATATCGAATCCCAAATGTGATCCTCAATTGACTTAGAATCACCCCTCCTTTTAAACCCTTAATTCCATCTCACATCTCCCATCCCTTCCTTTGTTGAAATATGTTGGAGTTTTGACTATATTGATCTAACTCTAGATATAATCCAAATGTGAAAGAATCAAACCTTTCGACCTAACATCTCTACTAGACAACTAGTATTAGTGATCACACATCTAGGGGAGTGTGGATAGCATGAACCTCCCACAACGTGAGGGGAGTGTGGATATCTATAAGAGAAGTGCATCTTTGTGATAATTTAGTTACAAGTGGTAATAACATAGAATCAAGACGTAGTAAGGTGCCTGCTAAATAGGGCTACATGCAATCAATATATTAGTAGCCTCAACATGTTTTAATTAAGTCAAGGTCCAATGGGACCAGTATAAAAGAAGGTTTGTTACTAGAAAACACCTAAAAGTTTTTTCATAAATTATGGTTGTGGAGTTTACCTCGGTTTTTTCAAAGCACAAATTCCCTACACCACCTTCGGGCCTTTGAAACGAATCCTATTTTCTATTAATGTGCATGTAGCTAGATATTCTTTAGTAGGGTCATGTGGGTATCTAAGGATTTCCTGCATGATTCAGGAAATTAAATTAAAGTCTAGTCACGTGATCAAATAAATAGTCAATTTAATGTTTGACTTTTCTTACTAGTGTGTTAAGTAACCACGAGCGAGAATGATTATGTTACTTTAATGTTCATTGGTGATGATTATGGGAATGGTATCCTAAATATCATTGAAATTTAGAAGATAACAATAGAGGATAATCATGTTTTCTAAAATTATGTCTTAAAATTTTCAAATTTGTAGCAAGATATTAATTACATGTGTGTGTGTGTGTGTTATGATACACATGTGATTTTTGTTGTATTCATGAGATAGAGTAATATACCTTCATAATGTTATGAGGCCCATGTGACCTAACACTAGTGATATATCCACTCATAGGGATAGGATGTTAGGTTTAATAATCAACAACAAATAAACTCAAAACTATATCAAGCAAGGGAGATAGGGAGTTTATAGTTAATAAATCCCTTAGTGGAAATACTTTTCAATCAAATATTATTCTCGTTTGTGTTTCTATTGTACATTTAGGTCTCTTTATGTAACTTTAGGTGACCATAAAATATTTCACAGTTATGTATTTAGTTCAACCATATCCACAACTATCCAACAATTTGTCCTTAAATCTCTCAAGTGATTCTATGACATCATCATCCCTAACTTCTCTCCTTGTCCTCATCTTTAATTCATATGCACACTTGTGTCATTTACATTATTAACATATTAAAATTAATTTATCATCTATCATAGGTAGGAGTTAATCCTTCATACTCCCCCTTAACAAATACTTGTGATTTCAATAATCCAAGTTCTCTTTAATTGGTCTCTTGTATATTAGTATAATTCCTACAAAAATTTAACTACTGTTTCCTTTGCCCAACATAGCTAAAATTTTAGGATTTTTCACAGCCGTCAAACACATTTTGTTGAAGTTCTAATTATTTCTCTCTTTGTAATCTTTGTTTTGAGTCTTTGTAGTCTGTTTGAGTTTAAATGCTTTTGTTTTTAGAAGAAAATATATATCAGTGTTTAGATATAACATATGCATAGTGCATATGTTGTATTATATAACATATGCACTGTGCATTTGTTATGTTATATAACATATGCACTGTGCATTTGTTATGTTATATAACATATGCACTGTGCATTTGTTATGTTATATAACATATGCACTATGCATATGTTATATTTGCTCCACTAAGCCTCACAAATATTACATTTGCTCCACCTCATCTTAATTTATATTAGGAATATGAACAACCCTCATATCCATCCCATGTTGATGTTATTAGTGGATGTGTGAGGTTATGAAGATTAAAATATTTGTTTTGTGGATTCTATTGCATTGGATTGAATGTGGTCTTAGTGGATCCAACCATAGGGAACTTTTAAGGAATCTTAAAGAAATGTTCTAATACGTTTTTTTAGTGGATCCAACCATAGGGAACTTTTAATGAATCTTATAGAAATGTTATAAGGAATATATATGTGGTCTTAGTGGATTCAACCATGTTCAAAGAGTATGAACATGCTATTGAGTTAATTTTGGGTAGTTATCCACTCAATGTTAGACTTTATTGCTTTCTATATTCTCAAAAGAGTGAGACAGAGTAAATGGATAAAGACATGTTAGAAGTTGAAATCATGCGTCTCAACAAGAATGTATTCTCTTCTCTAGTGATGTTAGTAAAAAATAAGGATAAGTCTCAAAGGATGGTCCTAGACTATAGGGAATTTAATAAATTGCGCTTAAATATAAGTTTCGCATTCCTACCATTAATAAATTATTAACTTGTATTTGTAATCCCCTTGGTTGTTGTTTTTCTGAATTGATTTCTATGTGTGGGTTTTCTAAATTATAAATTATTAATTCTATGTGTGGGTTTTATTGATTATTATGAAAAGATTGTGGTTTTATATTCTATCCCTGATCCCTTTAGTCATCAGTCCATTTCTGAGCAGTCAGCTAGGAGCCGAATCGACGATCGTCACTTCGATATTTAAAGACCTATATATTCAAATTCCCTTCTTTTCTATGCATGGATGATGAGTGAAGGATAAGAATTTTCCCTGATGTCTATCTTTTACTTATTTTTGAGTTGATTGATTCATGGATTAATGCTTAGTCTTTGCGCCTTCTTATGAATGAGTACCTCTGTGACTTGATTGATTAAAACTTTGATTTCTCTCTATGTTTTTAATTGCTTGAACTCGGGTGCATCTCTTCATTTTTATTGATAAACTCTGCATTTTGAATAATAAACCTCTGAGTTGAATGACAATCCCTTGGTGAACCCAACTTCTGATTTCAATGACTTCTCTGTGTGGGTTTTATTGATTATTATGAAAATATTTTGTTTTTATCTTTCATCCCTTATCCCTTTAGTCATCAGTCCGTGCTTGAGCAGTCGGTCAGGAGTCGAATCAATGGTCATCACTTCGGTGTTTAAAGGCCTATAGATTTAAATGCCCTTCTTTTCTGTGCATGGATGATGAGTGAAGGATAAGAATTTTCTCTGTTGTCTATCCCTTACTTATCTCTGAGTTGATTGATTCATGGCTGAATGTTTAGTCTTTGCACCTACTTGTGTAGATTTGGTTTTTTCTTGAAATTCATCCAATCAATATTTAGTTTAATATGCTTGGATTTTTAGTCAGTAACTAGCTGAATTTCACTTTTTTCAGTTTCTAGAACAACCAAATTCAACACTCACTTTTGATATGGCTTCTCTTCCAAACCATAGACTCTTATCATAGTAAACTGCTCAAAAAAGAACTAGTCTCCCACTTTGGTGTTGTTTTGAAATTGTAGTGACCCTTTGACTAAAGGAATAATTAAAATGAATACTTATTTTTGGATAATAAAGTCTAATATAGACATAAAAGAGTTTACATACTGCATAAAACCTAAGGTCTTATATTTTTTTTCTTTCTTCATAATTTTTGTTGGTCAATGTTGAGGATATTAACTCGTATTTGTCTTGTGCTTAACTTTTCATGAATTTTCAAAGGATAGATATTGATGAGAGATGTCGACACTAGATTCTCCAAACATTCCTCGCAAATTCTCTAGGTTCTCCTAAGAATGAAGAAGAGGAACTCCTTCTTCGACTGAGACTCCGAGTGACCAACAACAATCTCGTCAGAGGAGATTTTCAAACGAGTCTATGAATAGATCAACTGCAGAATATGCTCAAGAAAATGCTATGGATGCAACCTTATTAGATAGTTTGCACATTGATACTCCTACACTTGAGAATGTAGGGAATACCTCAGGGCAGGAGAATATTTCTGGTAATTTTATTTGATTTTGTTTATTTTTGTTGTATTTTTGTGTATTTAAATTTATGTGAAGTTAAATGTTGTAATTAATTTCAAATGTGTGTGTAGACAATGAGTTTAGATCAATGGATGACAATGAAAGAGAGAGTGATTTTCACAAAGATTCTAATGTCGGTGGAGAAGGTGAAGGTGGATTTAGGAGGCTGTGTTATCAAGAAACAAAAGATTACATGCCTACGTCCACCTATCCTTCAGATGTCAGTGATGAACTTCCCTGGGAAGGGATTACTAAAGCAATGACGCTTGAGCGATGCTCAAGTGTTAAAATGAGGTTGGAAAATGATTTGGTGGCCTTGGAACTCCATCAAGAGAGTAAACAATGCTTGCAAATTGTTTTGCATTCTTTGCAAAACTTTATGGACGCATATCAGAAGATGGGGCCAACCACTGACAGTTTTGTTGATCTAATGAGGCGGCGAAAGTCAGAGGTGATGGGCCTTGATAAATGGGAGGCAATAAAAAATAGAGATTAAAAAAAAGATTCCATTTCGATGTTCAATTTTAAAGATGGGCCAAAGCAGAAGATGTTGAAGGTGCAATATTTTAAGCACCCTGACATTGCAGGATATCTGTATAACATATATTTAGAGGCATATGGGAAATTACCTTGGAACGATAAAGTTCCACACTATTTTGCAAGACACTTTTATGCAAAGTTTTTCTTACACATGCACCCTAATTATACTAGTCTACCATACAAATATTATGGGACTGGTAAATGACAAACATATGATCGCAAATGGGCATATCAAAATGCGACATTGCCAAGGCATCCACAACCTTTAGTACCTCACCCAATAGGGGCATTTGATTCACATTCAGAGTTGCAAGCTACTTCAGAGGTTGAAAAAAAGTCTAGGAATGCAATCGAGGAAAATTTGGAAGCGATTTTTTATGGTGTTGATGTTGGCATGAACCGTCAGCGAGCGGAAGCCAATTCTCAGGCCATATTTGTTTATAAAACATATGCTGAGTTAGATATCATGTCAACATAATATGTTTTGGAGTATGCAAAATTTTGTTATGATGGTTGGAATAAGGTCATTCAAAATGATGACCCGAACAACATATTGATATGTCTTCTAGTTAGTAAATTTTTGATGCATTTTAGGATAGTTTACTTCTAATTCTAGATTTAGATATCAATGTATCTATAGAAATAATCAAGTTGTTATTGCCGTTAATTGCAGTTTGGAGATATGTTAAATGAATCTTTAGTAAATAGAGAAATTGATTCCACGAGTTTAAATTTGGATGGGTTGAATCAAGTATGCGTTTTCTAATATCCACAGATGAACACTTTAGTTGTTCAATCTCCAATCTTTTGAATAAGAGATCAACAACATTTATAATTTTGTATAAATGTGAACACATTGAATCCTAGATTTAGTTCTTAGTTGTGTTGTTCACAGATCCATATTCCATGTCCTACTACTTGGGCAGACTTAACTCAATTCTCATTGGGAGAGTTTAAAGAGGGTGGGAGTTCACATGTATCATTTAACGTGTTAAAATCATTTAAATTTAATGTGTTATAATCATTTAAATTTAAATTTTCAAATTTTCAAATTTGAAATGTGTTATATAGGCTAATGTGGAGAAGAGAGTACCTGAGAGTGTGCTTGGGAGGGATATTGGGATTGAGGAGGAAGTGGAGGAAACACCCAGATTTGGGAAGGATGTGTCCATTTAGGATGATTTATAAATGTATGTTTTTGACTTTTATCAAATTTTTGTTTTCTCAAATTTTTAGTTTAGCATTTCCTATTCAACGCTTTGATCAATTATTTTGAAATATAGAGAACCCCTGGATAAGCTTATCATTGTCTTAAATGGTGTACATTCAAACTTATTTAAGGTTAGATCATGATTAAGACCTAATTTTAAACTTGAACATTTGATTATTTGAGAACAGACTCTATCCCACATCAGAGAAGAGAAAGTTTCTAAATTTTCTTCGATTTCATTCCTTGCTTTCTTGTTCAAGAATGACGTAGTATGGACATTTGTGTTTTTTACATAAAATGAAGTGAATTCCTTCTTGCCAGAGTATTTTCAAACTCTTAACTAAATTGGTTACTAATCACAAAAACCGACATTCAAGTAGATTTACAAATAAACTCACACATAATTTCAAAGAGCATTTGATTATATGTAATATGAATACATCCCATTTAAATGGTTTTTGAAGAATGACTTAATATACATGTGCAGATTTGTGTTTTATTCATGTAAAAGCAAGATTATATGAGAACATCTATTCCACTGTAGAAAGATGAGATAAGTATTTTCTAGAAGAATGGTTTTTAAAATGGTTATTTTTGAATGTTTTTAGATATAAGTAGTTTTTTGGAAGAATGGATTAATATGAAGATTTATGAGTCCTTTAATTTGAAAGAGAATCATGGAATTTGATTATATGACCACTGCAGAAGAGGAGAGAAGTATTTTACTACTAAGGAGAATCTTATTTTATTGCTGTGTAAATATGATTAAATAACATCACCTGGGATGAGAATTTCACATGAAGGATTTGAGACTTTATCCACAAGGAGAATTTCACCTGAAGGATTTGAGACTTTATCCACAAGGAGATAAGTATTTCATTGGAGGAATGACTTAATATGAAGATTTGTGAACTTTCTTCATACACAGTTCTATATTTATTTTCAGATTATTATCTAACTCTAACTCACAATTTTTTTTTTTATCAAAAACACGATTTTTCTCTTTAATTTTTTTTAAGATTTTAGATAAGATTTACAAATTGTTTAAATCATGTATGCTTAATGTGGAGAGTAACTATCTTAAATCTGTTTAACTGTGGTTGGGTATGTTATTATTTCTTATTGTTTATTTAATATTTAGTTACAATATATATGTTAATATGTGTTATATGTTTATTTATTTTTATTGTTATAGATGTCTAAATTATATTTGGTGGAAAATATGTTTACAATATATTTTGTGGGAAAGAGTATGTTGGAGGATGAGACTTAACTCTTTTGGTATGTATGTCAAT
>JZKD02S1606783.1:296582-315995 GCA_000966675.3 Picea glauca
TATGAGAGATAATAAAATTTTACATTAAATCATCACCATCAACCAATCATCACATAGAACCTGATAATGCTTCCTGAGACTTCTTCAATTTATGCAATTCTTCAATTCTTGGAGTGCTCTATTCCTATAGATAACATTACTCAATGCATTCTCTGAAACTCCTCCAAGTTTCACTCGAATCCTCCTCAAAAATAAGTTATAGAAAGAATGGTAGACTTTATTCAATTTTGGTCTATTCAGGAGAGTGAACTTCAACAGAATTCCCCGCACTCAATATTTAACATCCGATTCTAAAAATCTCACATAATAAACTGCAATTCGTACTCTTTTCAATGAAATTTGTCCCACGTATTTTGGATTCTCGATGAAGACATTATCACTGTTTTACTCGGAACCCCTGTTTATTGACTAGATTCAGGATTGGTCACAAACCCTATCTTCCACAGAGTGTATCTCCATAATTATAACGAATAAAGAGATAAATTTTTTACCACAGGTACCTTGATATGTCTTCTCAGTACCATATCAATTTCACCATCTGAATCGTTCCAGACAAAAAAGTTATAGCAAAAATGGTAAGATGACCTGAAAATAACATACCTTAGAACACATCACCAAAAGACTTCATCCTCCCTTGAAATCCGGCCTTCTTTACTTCTGATTTCCTCTGAAATTCAACTTGTATCAAATGAATGTATAATGATGTGTATTTATACCATTTATATCACATCCTTTTAAAATTAGGGCCGAACTGACACTTTCTTATTTTGTAATTCTTTTCTTTAATTATCTTCATGGCCTACATGTACTTCCTTCTTCAATTCACTTTGTCATCTTCAAAAATTCATTTCTCTTCAACCATGAGGATCCACGTGAAGTGCCACATACCACCGGAAACAACATGATGTATACTATCCATCTATGGGTGTTGTATATGCATATGCATTGTCCTTCATGTCCAAATATCTTCATCAATATTGCGGTCCAAAACCCATGACTAGGGTTGACATCAATGACAACAACCAATCTTCCAACAATCTCCCCCTTCGTCACTGATGGAAACACTCATGCTCCCCCTATCATCATGATCCCAATTTCTCTCCCCCTTTGACATCAATGGAAAAGTTTAGGGCTGCTCCCCCTGAGTTTAATGGAAAGATGTAACTCTCTTCTTTGGGGTTGCTCCCCCTGAACATGTGGCACTCAATAATACTTCATCCTTATTTTTGGTCTTTGGGACTTTTTCTTCCTTAGAATACTTTTGTGTTGCTTCTGTATTCTCTCTCTTCTTCATGTCTAGGATGTATATGTTGTTCAGTCTTCTTGTTGCAGTTGCAACCAATCTTCTTGAGTTATTTTCTTTGATTTTACATTTTTGGGAGTCAAATGTAAGAGTGTATCCTTGATCACACAATTTACTAACACTGAGTGGATTATGATTCAAGTCTTCAACCAATAGAACATTCTTTTATTTTACATTTTTTCTTCCAAGCTCTGCTACACCTTCTCCAAGTATTTTGGCAGATGAGTCATCTCCAAATGCAACATTGCCACCCTTTTTCTTAAGGCTGATGAATTTGTCTTGATCCCCGATCATGTGTGAAGAACATCCATTGTCTATGTACCATTCATCTTCTTCTTCAGCGGTTAATGCTATTCAACAATATTCATTGTTTGGAATCTCTTTCCTTCTCCATACTTCGGTTGGCATAGGGACATCTTCATTCATATATCTGTAATATCGTGCTTTGTGACCAAGATAATTACATTTGTAGCATACAATATTTTTGTCCGTCAATGGGTAAAATGAATTATAACTTTTGTTGAAAAATCCACGATTATTTCCATATCTTCTATTTACACCATTCATGTTTCTTGCGTATTTTTTCATTTCATTGATTCTGCAATTAATGGCCTTATGTCCAAATTTTTTGCAAGTATAACAATGACCAAGAAAGAAATTTTGATACCTGGGAGTAAGTGACCTTCTTTGTGATGTAGTCCATATTGGTTCATGATCTACTCTTATGTAGTTTCCTTCATACTAATTGAAGCTTCTTTGATTCCTGAAGGTAGGAGTTCTTCTTAGATATTCATCTCTTTTGTAATCATTCCTTCTTTCTGGTATCCTGGTCCACTTCTCATCAATTGTCTATGTAGCTCTTTATTCAGCCTTATTGTTGGTATTTGCATCTTCTTTGTATGAAGTTTCACCCATGCATCCAAGATGTGTTAATTCTTTTGGCACTTGATAGTTTCTTAAGCTCTTCCTCAATGAGACAACTTCTTGTTCAAGTTTCTCACAATCTTCTTCTTTCTTTATCATTTGGACCTTCTTTACTTACGCTATTTTTCTTTCTTCTTTGAGTAGAGTTTTCAAGGAAATGGTTTCTTCTGTTAGTTTCTAAAAGTCTTCTAATTGTTTCTTTAATCTTACAACTGTCTTTTCATAACTACCCAATTCACTTCTTAGTTTTCTATGTGTGTCTTTGAGCTTGCTATTTTCAATCTCAATATGCTTCAATTTTTTAAGATTCTCGTCTTCTTGTTGAATCATTTCTACTTCATGATTTTATTCTTCTTCATTGTCATCTCTTTCAATCCTTGGATGAGGACATTCAAATTCAACATGTCCTATTCCTTCACAATTAAAGAAAAAGAACCGACCTTTATTTTCTTCTTTGAAATCTGAGATGTTGTAATCTTCTTCAACATCTTATTCTTCTTCTTCTGCTTCTTCCCTTGCATAAAGTTCTTGTAGCTTGTCCAAAATCTCTTTTTTTGATGCACATGATGCCACCTTGGATTTCACTGAATCTGTCAATCCATCAAGGATGGTATCTATTGCCATTTTGTTGTTCCTTTTTTCTTCCTTCTGAGTTGCAGTCTTTGTTTTCTTCAAAGCATTGTATCCTGAAGAAACTGAGAACCAAATATCTGCCCCAAGATCTTTCAAGTAAGTTTTCATTCTATTTTTCCAGTATTCAAAATTGATTCCATCAAATGGTGGAATCCCATTTGGAATGTTGCCTTCCATTTCTGCATAGGATCTTCCTTCCAGTGGTTAAAGTGTACCGAAGATAACCTGCTTTGATACCAATTGTTGATACTGAGAGGGGGGTGAATTAGTATCAAGTACAATTTGAAACATTTTTCAACTTATAATTAAACCATTCAATTATATCCAATGAGAAATGAAAAATAGTATAAGAGTTACACCAATACACCACAATACACCATGCACAATATATGAGAAATAATCAATAGTTATTGTTCAAGGGAGGTAATGACTTCCAAAGGTAGCTACATCTTCCAAATGTAAAGGGAGCAATAAACCTCCAATAGGAAGATACAATCCTCCGATATCAAGAGATATTTGAACTCTCCATCCTTTCCCCTTCCTTCCACCCAAGAATATATGAGAGATAATAAAACTTTAGATTAAATTATCACCATCAACCAATCATCACATAGAACCTGATAATGCTTCCTGAGACTTCTTAAATTTATGAAATTCTTCAATTCTTGGAGTACTCTGATCCTATATTTAACATTACTCAATGTATTCTCTAAAACTCCTCCAAGTTTCACTCCTTGAATCCTCCTCAAAAAGAATTTATATAAAGAATGGTAAACTTTATTCAATTCTGGTCTATTCAAGAGAGTGAATGTGCACGGAATGCCCCACACTCAATATTTAACATCCGATTCTGAAATTCACACACAAGAAGATATAGTCCATACTATTTACAATTCACTTTTTCCCACATAATTTGGATTCTCGATGAAGATGTTATGACTTTTTTACCTGGAACTGCTGTTTATTGACTAGCTTCAAGACTGGTCACAAACCCTATCTTCCACAGAGTGTATCTCCATAATTATCGCGAATCAAGAGCTGGAATTTTTACCATAGGTACCTTGATATGTCTTCTTAATACTATAGCAATTTCACCATCTGAATCTCTCTATAAAAAAAGTTAAAAAAAAATGGTAAGATGACCTGAAAATAACATACCTTAGAACACATCACCAAAAGACTTCATCCTCCCTTGAAATCGAGCCTTCTTTACTTCCAATTTCCTCTAAAATTGAACTTGTATCAAATGAATGTATAATGATGTGTATTTATACCATTTATGTCACTTCCTTTTAAAATTAGGGCTGACCTGACACTTTCTTATTTTGTAATTCTTTTCTTTAATTATCTTTAGGGCTTACATGTACTTCCTTCTTCAATTCACTTTGTCATATTCAAAAATTCATTTCTCCTCGACCATGAGGATCCACGTGATGTGCCACATACCACCAGAAATAACATGATGTATACTATCCATCCATGGGTGTTGTATATGCATGTGTATTGTCCTTCATGTCCAAATACCTTCATCAATCTTGCGGTCCAAAACCCATGACTAGGGTTGACATCAATGAAAACAACCAATCTTCAAAAAAACTTGTGGGAGAGTAAGGGCCTCTAAGGAATAAGGTTCCCGCCTTATTGTGCACCCCTTAGAATCATCATGAGCAACTGTCGCAGTCTTCCCTTACGACATCGTGGGTCCTCTCGAACTAAGGAAATGTTAACCTACAGTTCGATCCACAATGACAGTGCTAGTAGGTTGTGGCAGGGTTGTTGTCCACACCTCTCCCTCAACATCTCTGGTAGTCATGCGTGACCCCTCTACTCCACATGTGAGTTTAGTCAGCAAGCTATCGTCATCCTGCATCATCAACAAATCATGTCAATAGTATATACTTAATCATATCATCTAATCAGATGCACTAATATCACATATAAAACAATCAAACCCCAATTGTTCACTCCTCGACTCGATCCGGAGTCCAAGGGGTTCCATCAATGCCTTTGCATCCTTGAGGTCCAAAATCCTATACACTAAGTAAAACCAAATCAATAGCACCTGTCTATGTTAATGCAATAAAACAACATGTCATCAACCCATAACACCTCATAATCAAAATCAAAAGTTTAATAGTATAATAAACTAGATCACTTGCAAGCAAGTGTCCTCAAAGAATAAGTTCACTCAGTGCACAAGAGCGGGATGTTACATACACCCCCTCTTGGTCTAAACTTCATCCCGAAGTTTCATAGTATAAGTGCCGAATAATGTGTATCATAGTATCATAAGTCTATCTATCAAACAAAAATGGAAACTGTTGGCGCATATCATATGCATCCTCCCAAGTCGCCGAGTGTGCACTATAGTTGTCCCACTGGACCTTGACCCAATCTATTGTTCGATGTCGTAGCTGTCGAATGTAATGATCCAAGATGCATATCGGCTCAGCCATGAGTGCCCCCTCATCTGACACTTGCAAAGAACTCATGTCAATAACATGTGTAGGATCACTAATATAATGTCTCAAAATAGATACGTGAAAAACATTGTGCATATGCCTTAAAGAATCAGGCAAGGCTAGTCAATAGGCCACGGGCCCCTTTCTCTCCACAATCTCGAAGGGTCCCATGAACCTAAGGGAGAGTTTAGCTGCCTTTCCAAACTTTATCAAACTCTTATGCGGTTTAACCCACAAGAAGACTCGATCGCCAACCTCGTAACTATGGTCAACACGGTGTGCATCAACATAACTCTTCTTCCGATCCTGCACTTCTTTAATCCTTTGTCTTATTGTTTGCATTTTCTCTTCCATTTCTTGGATTGCTTCTAGTCCCACCAGGACCCTATCCTCAAGTTGATCCCAACTCAAAGGCATTCGACATGGTCTCCCGTAAAGAAACTCGAAAGGCGCCATCTTAGTGGTGCTTTGGTAACTGTTGTTATAAGCGAATTCCACTAATGGCAAGAATTCTTCCCAATGCTTTTGTTGGTCCATCACGTACATGCACAACATGTCCTCCAAAGTTAGGTTCATTTGTTTAGTCTGCCCATCAGTCTCCAGGTAGTACGCAGTACTGAAGTTAAGTTGGGTTTCTAAGGCCTCTTGGAAACTCGTCTGAAATTGTCTAGTAAACACTGATCTGCGATCGGATATAATCCTCTTAGGCATGCCATGTAGCCTCACAATCTCACTAATGAAAACTCTAGCTATGTCAGGTGCTTGATACATCTTACACATAGGAATAAAGTGAGAACTCTTCGTTAGAGTGTCTATTACTATGAAAATTGAGTTATGTCTCCTTGCCGTCAGTGGCAATCCAACAATAAATTCCATCGAAAAAACCTCCCATTTTGATTCTGGAATATTGTGTGGCTGTAGTAATCCTGCTATATGTCTATGTTCAGCCTTTACCTGCTGACATTTTAGACATCTAGCTGCATAGTTTACTATATCTTCCTTCATTCCCTTCCAGAAGAATAAGGGTTTAAGGCCGACCCTCATCTTAGTGACTCCTGGGTGAGCCATGTACACTGCTCTATCAGCCTTGTTTAGGATCAAACTCCTCAACTCGTTGTTTGATGGTACATAAATCCAATTTTTAAACCTCAGTAATCCATCGTCGTCAAATGTAAATCCTTCAAATCTTGGTACCATCATTGTGTTTTGTCCGATAAAACCATCAACCTCTTTGTACCAATCCTCTTCATGCTGTAAAGTTAGAATATTTTCATGTAGATTCGTCTGAAGAGGAAACACCGAATATATGCGTGGTCTTCGACTCAATGCATTTTCCACTTGGTTCACTATTCCTTTTATGAAATTAATATAGAATTCGTACTCGCTAAGTAATTCCAACCGACGTCATTGTCGCTCATTTAGGTTGCTTTGTGTAAATATGTGTTGTAGTCCACAGTGGTCCGTCTTTAGTTCAAAATTTCTTCCAACAAGGTAGTGTCTCCAAACCTTCAAGGCATAAACGATGGCTAACAACTCCAAATTGTGTGTCTCGTAGTTCTCCTCATGCCTTCTCAGTTTCCTCGAGATGTAAGCGACCACTTGACAGTATTGCATCAAGACTTCGCCTAAGCCCTCCTTGGATGCGTCAGTGCATACCAAGAAGTCTACGTCCATGTCAAGGGCCTTTAGTATCGATGTTGTTTTCAATAACTCCTTGAGCCTACGAAATTCTTCCACGCATTTCTTTGTCCAAACGAACTTCTTGTTTTTCTTTTGCAATTCTGTGATCGGATTTGCTATCTTCGAAAATCCCTTGATGAACCATCGATAGTATCTTGCTAAACCCATGAATCTATGCACTTCTAGGAAATTCGTTGGCGTAGGCCATTCCATAATAGCCTCAACCTTTGCTGGATCCATGACATTACCTTTGCCGGAGATGACATGCCCCAATTAGTGAATCCTTGATTGATAAAAAGAGCATTTGGACAACTTCCCATACAATTTGTGCTCTCGCAAACACTGTAATACCAAGCGCAAGTGCTTGTCATGCTCCTCCATCATTTGAGATTAAATCAAAATATCGTCAATGAATACTTTGATGAACTTGTCCAAGTACTCGTGGAAAACCCCATTGATCAAACTCATGAATACCCCTGGGGTGTTTGTCATTCCAAACGGTAAAACAATAAACACGTAATGTCCAAAACTCTTCTTAAAGGCGGTCTTAGGGACGTCATCCTCCTTAATTTGTAACTGGTGGTATCTTGATCACAATTCGATCTTTTAGAACACCATCGCACCCTTCATTTGATCGAACAGATCATCAGTCCTTGGCAACGAATGCTGGTTCTTGATCGTTGCCTTGTTCAACTGACGGTAGTCAATGTAGAGCCTCCACGACCCATCCTTCTTTCATATGAAAATAACAGGTGCACCCCATGGTGACACACTTGGACGTATTAGTCCCAGGTCCAACAATTCTTTTAGTTGCATTATCAACTCCTATAACTCCGAGGTCGACATCCGATAAGGCATTATAACTATAGGCTTAGTTCCCAGTTTTAGGTCTATAATAAACTCCAATTCCCTCTCCGGAGGCATCCTAGGTAACTCCTCTAGAAAGACATTTGTAAATTCGCTCACCACCGGAAGGTGTTCTAGACCTTCTGCCACTCCCTTCTTGTTTAACACAAGGATCGTGTAAAGCTTGCACCCCTTGCGCATTCTCTTCCATAGCTGCAAAGAAGAGATGAACCTCAAGGAAACTCCCTAGTTCCAACCTACAATCACATGTCTCTGTCCCTCATCATTGACCAAGCTCAACCATTTAGTCTTACAGTTGAGTATCACCTCATGCGATTCTAACCATTTCATACCAATCACGACATCATAAGATCCTAAGATCGTGACGTACATATTTTCCCTGGTGAAAAACTCTCCCAGGCTAAGGGTACAACCCGTAACCTTTCCTCCAACCTTCATTTTGTCTCTCGAAGCCATCTCTATGAAGCTAAACTCATCCTGTTTGAATTCCTTTACTTTAATCCTTTTTAGCACTATACCCGAAATGAAACTCTTGGTAGCATCGGGATCTATCAAAATGCTAAGTGTCTGGTAAGCTACAGTACCTGACGTCTCGAGCACAGTCGACTAGTGCTTGGCCTAGAGGTTATTCACCGCTGCATGAATATGATGGGCCTTGCCCATATATTCTACGATAGTGGGTCTAGCTGATCTAGATGCTCTAGTCCTCTCCACCGGGCAGTCATGTTGGTAGTGTGGCTCCCCACACGTTCAACACCCCTTCTTCGGTCCAGTACTCCTGGTACCCGAAGTAGAAAATGATGGTCCACCAGCTTGGAATCTAGGTTTGTTCTACTGAATAGGTCTAAACTATTGTTGTTGCGGTCGATGTTGCTGTTGATGTTGTGGTCCTCGGTAAGGTGTCCACTGTTGAGGTGTCGATTGCCGAGGTGTTGTGAAAGTAGATTCCCTATGGAAGCCATGATATCCCGGCGTATGTCTGGTTGGTGTCTCATGTTGTTGTGCACCAAATGACACTTGCCTTGCTGGCCTCGCTAGAGTCCTACTCTGACCCCCGCTGATAATCTCCTCCTCTACTATGAGGGCCTTCTGGACAACATCATGCAAGGTTTGAGGCATCAGAATCCTAATCTTTTCACGTAAGCTACCAATAAGGTCTAACACGAACCTTTTCACCTTAAGTTTCTCAATATTAAGGTGTGGAACATATCGAAGCAGATCCATAAAATGGGCCTTGTACTCGGGCACCGTACGACTGCCCTATTGTAAGGTGTTGAACTCATTGAGATGGTTCTCAATGAATTCCTTTGATAGGTACCTCTCTCGGAACCGTTCCTCGAATAGTTCCCATGACACATCTTCAACAACCATGTTTAGCTGCGGTAGGAGCGTCTTCCACCATAGAAGAGTGCTCCCCTTCAGTTGAAAGAAATCCATGCGGACCTTCATGTTGGAGGTATAGTCGCGAAGTGCAAAGCACATCGCCATATTCTCCAACCATGCCTCGACAACTGCGTCATCCGGGGCACCAAAGAACTCAGGAAATTTGACCTTCTCGAGTTCACGGTGAATGCTACCAGTACCGACCGAAGCGTTCGGTGGACCCTCAGGGGGTGTCGACGCTCTGGAATCATCTATGTCTAAACGATTGATCAGTGCCTCAGACATGCGCTGAAAATATCTCATCATTCCGACCACATCACCTACTACTATCTACTCCTTCCCAACAACTTGTTCATCTCCCTGGGGGTTAGACCCCTCAGCCAGGGATGCTACTGGAGGCGTCACACCTCCTCCCCTAGCACCCCGTCATCTCCCTCCGTGACGTCCTCTAACCATTTTTACCTACACGAATACAATTCAACTCAATTAGCAACATTATAATCAAAATCATATTAACGAAAGCCGTAGTGATCCCAAGTCACAGGTTGAACCCGCTCTGATACCATATGTAACAACCCCTTCGTTACGACTACAAGCGAAGTAGAAGTGCAATTTTTTTTTTGTTTTTAGGGAAAGAAGGCAAAATCATGGTCATTTACTACAAATTCAGTCACAGTTTTAAAGGGAAAATCATGGTCAATTAAGGCAACAACACAGTCATCAGTTTTAACAACAAATTTGTGGGCGTTACCACAATTTTATTCAATATTTTTAACAACAATCCGTGGGCATTTACAACAAATCACTCATTCGTTTTAAATATCAAATATGTGGTCATTCCAGCAAATTCAGTTATTCATTTTAATATCAAACCATGGTCATTCCAGCCACAACATAGTCACAGTTAAGGGCAAAACGTGTACAGGGTCACACTAGAAGGACAATCATATTTTTCGTCATTAAAAAAAAGAAAACATTGTACCTAAACTATCAAATTTCTCCTCAATTAAACACTCACTCATGAAGTCACACAGGTAATAAAATTTCTAAATTATGAAGTCGCACAAGTATAAATTTCTCAATTATGAAATCGCACAGGTATAAATTTCTCATTAAGAAATCGCTCATATGTGAAGTCACACAGGTATAAAATGTAAAAGGGGATCACAGACCTCAATGTCATCAGTATGAGGAATCACAGTCAAAAGATTATGAAATTGTAGCTAAGGAATACATAAAAATGATAGGCATACCAAATCCAGGGTCTCTTAAAGAACGTTTCCGGTCATACATTTTTTGCCTCTTATCATTCTATGTCTAACAATGGTAAGGGCGTTCATTTATACAGGGAATTCTGTGTAATATGTCAGGAAAAATGCCCAGAAATAAAAGGTTGTCAACACATAATGCACAGCCAAACCAGAAGACATGGTGAAAGTATGCCAAGAAGTCACGGAGTTGAAGCGCAGAAACAATCAATCAATCACAGAGGATAATTTCCATCAATAAAAATAAACACAGAGTTAAGTGTAGGGAGGGATCATAACGCAGATTTAAGTTTCGAGCAATAGGTAAAAATGCAGAGTTACTTTTGCTAGAAGGCATAAGACAACAATCAACCAAGGACAAACCACAGAGGTAGATGGATGATAGGAACCTCCTTCACTCATCATCCATGCACATAAAAGCAGGGCGTTGAGATCCATAGGTATATTAAAGCCGAAGTGACAACCGTAGATCAGGCTCTTGGTTGACTTCTCAGGCAGAGACTGATGAGCTAGGGACGAAAGGAAAACCAACCACAATCTTCACAAATCAATACACCACAGGGTGGTCAAGACATGTTGGGAATTGAAGGCCATGGGAGTCAATCAATCATCGAGCTATAGGCTATGGATAAATTCAGTCATCAACTAGAATGCTAAGACAATCAATTTACTAACCCAATTAAACTTGCAGATCCAAAGCATAAATCCTACTACAATCTACCATACAAAAATAAAGAAAGTGTATCGTTGACTAATTTCCCGCTCTGAGTTGATATCCTGCGCGCTCCATGCAACTCCCTCTTGTCGACCGATGAGACTTCACTGGTACCTCCCAGCCAGCGCTAGGGGTACTCTTCTTCCCCCTTAGCCCCCCGAGATGCAAAGGGGCCAAGCACACTAACTAGAGAATCAACTAGCTTTCAGCTCGCCTCGCAAGGCTAAGCTACCACTCCTCACTGAGATGGGTATCCCAACTCCCACAAGTTAAGTCATTCAATTATATATTTCTGCAGCGTAACATTACGCAAAACAAAAGAGATCCATCATCCTTATCCTCCCTCCATTATATAGAGTTTCAAAGTCAAAAACTTTCCCATAACCTCTTTGAAATTAATTTTTAGACACTTAATTCAATTTAATTCTCCCCCCCTACAAGTGTCACCCATCCCTTTCATTCCTCCAAAAACTAAATTCTTTAATTAATTAATTACCCTTATTTCCCTCACCCACGTAGAGTCACTCCTAGAATCGCTCCTAGGTGTCCCCAAATTCCCTTATAGGTTTTCATGACTTCCCCCATTGTTAATTTGCTAGTTCAGTTTAAAAATAGAAAGTTCTTAAATGTTAGATACCTTACTAAGTTTGACTTTCTACTTTTTCCCTTATGTTTCCTTTTTCTTTTTATGTTTTCCTCTTTTCCTAGTTTCCTAATATTTTAGATTTTTCGTCTTTCCCCTTTTCATTTTGAACTCAATTTGGTAGGTGAAGAAATTAACTTTTTCCCTTTTCCCTTTTTAATTAATAAACTTTAAATTACCATAATATAATAAAACAATTATTTATTATATATATATATATATATAAAGTATAGAGAAAATTCTGTCACTAGTATAATTTTGACCTAGACTTTAGTTTCTGTGTTGGGTGACATTTTATTAGGGAATTTGTTTTAAAAATTTCTTATCACGTTATTATTCCTAAGGCCATCTGGGTTCATTTATTTATCATTAACCACCCGGCGTGCCCTTTAGGATGCACTAGGTGCTCCAAGGGTGCCACTTGCCTCATCCATTTCCCTTGTGTGACGTAACCTTCAAGACGCACCATATTCTCCAAGGGTGTCACTAGCCTCTTTCCATTTTTCTTGCGTGATCTGCCCTTCAGGATGCACCACATGCTCCAAGGGTGTCGCTCACCTCTTGACTGACTTGGTAGACATAAAAAACCCCTGGAGTCAATACTTTTCCAGGTGAACTTGTGGGAGACTAAGGGCCTCTAAGGAATAAGGTCCCCTCTTTATTATGCGCCCCTTAGAATCATCGCGAACGACTGTCACAATATGCCCTCATGACAGCGTGGGTCCTCTGGAACTAGATAAACGTTAACCTACAATTCGAGCCATGGCGGGAGTGCTAGTAGGCTGTGGCAGGGATATTGTCCACACCTCTCCCTCAACATCTCTGGTAGTCATGTGTGACCCCTCTACTCCACATGTGAGTCTAGTCGGAAAGTTATCGTCAGCCTGTATCATCAACGAATCATGTCAGCAATATATCCATATTCATATCATCTAATCAGATGCACTAATATCACATATAAAACAATCAAACCCCAATGGTTCACTACTTGACTCGATCCAGAGTCCAAGGGGTTCCATCGATGTCTTTGCATCCTCGAGGTCCAAAATCCTGCACACTCAGTAAAACCGAATCAATAACACCTGTCTATGTCAATGCAGTAAAACAACATGTCATCAACCCATAATGCCTCATAATCAAAATCAAAAGTTTAATAGTATAATAATTCAGATCACTTGCGAGCAAGTGTCCTCAAAGAATAAGTTCACTCAGTGTGCAAGAGCAAGATGTTACATGTATTGTGATTATTAAACAATTAAAGAACACCGCATCACTTAAAACGAGTGTTGATTTGCAAGTAAAATAATAATTCGATCACATTATCTCTAAATTCAAGTTATTTCTTAAGAAAATTAATTCCAACAACTATAAAGTTCCATCCCAAAAGACTTAATAAAGACACAAAGGTTTTCAATGAAAATAGGTCTTTCTCATCAGAATAATTAATATAAAAATGTAAATATCTTCATGAAATACTAGCGTTCCAGATATACAACCTAGGAATGTAGTTACTTACTAGATCACAATATTCCTGAGGATAAGGGTGTTGTTAAGGGTGGTAAATGAAAGTAATGAGTCATTCAAAAATCTTATTCTTATTACCTTAGGGTTAAACTATAACTAAACTCTAGATCTATAAAGGTTCAATTGCCAATAAGCCACACTGGAGGTGTTTTCGTTGTAATTGTTTATCAATAGTAAATAAAATCATTAGTAAAAGGTATGGACCAAAGGATTTCAAATAAGGAATGGAACCATCATCCATTTTTTTTGATAAAACATTTTACATATTAAGGTAACGACCTCAATGCTTTTTCCCTTTTAAATCCATGCCAATCCTGTGTAACCCCACAATAAAATTCTTAAACTCATTAAAAATTGGAATAAAACAGGTATACAATCATTAAACTATACGTTGTATCGGTTCAAGTGGTGAAAAAATGATAGTTAAAAGGAAATTGGAATAAAAAAAGTATACAATCATTAAATGATACATTGTATCGATTCAAGTGGTGAATAAACGAAAATTACAAGGAAATTGGAATGATGCATAGGAACTATTGTCTGACAAATTTACTTTGAATAGTCCATCAGGACATAAGGACAAAGTGCCAAACAACCAAAAAATCCACAATAGATCTTGGGTCGATTCAATGGTCAAATGAACATTGTACAATTACAACAATTTCTAAGGACCAAATAAATTGGCTCTACATTCAACAGAATTGAGATAGGTACGTAGAAATATTCAACCCATTCATTAATAATTATTATCTCTGCCCAATACTGATTACTGATGTTGCACCTACGTTCAGTATATCAATTATTAATAACTACCAAAATTGCTAGATTCGAGAATACACTGGCTGTAATATTGTCAAGCGACACTATTACATATTGGAGAAATTGCAATGTTCTACTTGTGACGTTATGGACAATATTGGCCACACTGTAGAAAAAAGAAGGGAATTTTAAGTTTTTTTCTCCATCCTGGCCGATATCATTGCATGTGCAATGTAATTTTCAATTCTTTGCAAGAGAGACGTCTTCTGAAGGTTGTTGCAAGAGAGAAGACATAAAATGTGTGTTGCTCTTGTGATGGTGTGTACATTGGGTCCCCCCCTAACAATCACCCACTATTTGACAAATTCAACATTGGCTTGGTCAACTGTCATCGAAATTGTGATGTTATAAAGTCTATAAATATGTTGCGTTTTCAGGATGTGTGACAAGTTTTTTATAATAATGACAGTTCAAAAAGGGTATAAGGTCTTCTTGGTGAACAAAAAACATGTTGTTTTTTCATATGTTATAATAGAAAAATATAATATATATTCTATTATATACCAATCAATTTTATAAAATAATCATCAGTATATGTCTGTGGGGAAGAATGTCAGAAAACATTAGATGTGGGAAAAAAATTAAAGAGGGTGAAAAGGGTGACAGTAAGTGTTATTTCCTTAGCAAAAATTGTTGTAGACGTCCCGAAAGATATTTAATAGAAACAACTAAAACACATTTTAGAAAATATGGGTACATGGACGGGGGATCAAATGAATATCGTCCCATGGTAATTATCTATCTATCTATCTATATATAAATATATATATTCATTACTTATTTTAATATTGATTGTATTCTCAAACTTTTATATTGTTTTATACATGCACTAATTTTGCATGATTGTCTGTAATTATAAAGTTAGAGTTTCCCCCTAACTTTCTGCAGAAAGCACCAAGTAGTAGCAGAAATGATGTTGTACAAGATGAGGAACATGAAGCGGATAATGAATATCAAGTTAATGATCCCATGGAAGTAGATGAAAATAATAAGATAGTTCAAGATGATGGGACAAATCAAATGATCCAAGACTTATTCGCTCATCCATATGAGGATAATGGGGATATTATTGATGGTATTTATGATGAACATATGATTGAAAAGGCAAATAAACTACTTTATAAAGGGTCAAGAGAAAATATTCTCTACACTACATTGTTGTTGGTGAACTTAAAGGTTATGAATCATTTGTCGAGCACTTGTATGACATAGATCCTAAGGTATGCAATATGTTTCATCACATCTACATAAAGGTATATAATATGTAGAAATATTCAACCCATTCATTAATAATTAATATCTCTACTCAATATTGATTACTAATGTTTCACCTACGTCCAGTATATCAATTATTAATAACTGCCAAAATTGCTAGATTCGAGAATACCCTAGCTGTAATATTGTCAAGCGACACTATTACATATTGGAAAAATTGCAATGTTCTACTTGCGACGTTATGGACAATATTGGCCACACTGTATAAAAATAGAGGGAATTTTAAGTTCTTTTCTCCATCCTTCCCGATATTGTTGCACATGCAATGTAATTTTCAAATCTTCGCAAGAGAGACGTCTTCTGAAGGTTGTTGCAAGAGAGAAGACATAAAATGTGCATCTCTCTTGCGATGGTGTGGACACTGGGTCCCCCCCCAATGATCACCCACTATTTGACAAAGTCAACATTGTCTTGGTCAACTGTTGTCAGAATTGCGACGTTATAAAATCTATAAACATGTTGCATTTTAGGGATGTGCGACAAGTTTTCCATAACAATGACAGTTCAAAAAGGGAATAAGGTCTTCTTGGAGAACAAAAAACATGTTTTTTTTTTCATATGTTATAATAGATCTATTCTATTATACACCAATCAATTTTATAAGATAATCATCAGTATATATCTATGGGGAAGAATGTTAGAAAACATTAGAGGTGGGAAAAAATTAAAGAGGGTGAAAAGGGTGACGGTAAATGCTATTTCCCTAGCAAAAATTGTTATAGATGTCCCGAAAGAGATTTAATAGCAACAACTAAAACACATTGTAGAAAATATGGGCACATGGACCCCATGGTAATTAGCTATATCTATCTATCTATATATATTGATTGTATTCTAAAACTTTTATACTGTTTTATACATGCACTAATTTTGCATGATTGTTTGTAATTATAAAGTTAGAGTTTCCCCCTAACTTTCTGCAGAAAGCACCAAGTAGTAGTAGAAATGATGTTGTACAAGATGAGGAACATGAAGCGGATAATGAATATCAAGCCAATGATCCCATGGAAGTAGATGACAATAATACGATAGTTCAAGATGATGGGACAAATCAAATGATCCAAGACTTATTCGATCATCTATATGAGGATCATGGGGATAGTATTGATGGTATTTATGATGAACCTATGATTGAAAAGGAAAATAAACTACTTTATAAAGGATCAAGAGAAAATATTCTCTACACTAAATTGTTGTTGATGAACTTAAAGGTTATGAATAATTTGTCGAACACTTGTATGACAGAGATCCTAAGGTATGTAATATGTTTCATCACATCTACATAAAGGTTGACATTTTCCCCTTTTTTTTAGTGTTAATTAATGTGTAAAATAAAAATGCAATATTTACATTTACTATTCTTTACATTAACTAGTTATTTTTAATGTTTTAGATTGTTAGGTGAATTTCCGTTACCCTCGTCAAATATTTTACCTCGCACATATCGATATTTACATGCCATTATGAAAGACATTGGAATGGAGTATCAAAGTATAGACACATGTCCTAATGATGATCTTATATATTATGGATATCATGCGTCGAAAAAAAAATTCCCAGTATGTGGTATTAGTAGATATCAAACCAATCAAGTAACAAAAATGGTGCCTTGAAAGGTTCTTTGACATATTCCCATAATTCCACATTTGTAGTGACTGTTCAGGTGCCAAAGCATAGCACAATTTATGGATTACCATGCACTAAAGATAATTGAAGATAGTGTTCTTCGAATTCCTGCAGATGGTTATGCATTTAGGGAAATTGCTGCAAAATGGCCAGAATTTATAGATGGACCTCGTAATGTTAGGCTTTCATTGGAAACTGATAGTGTTAATCCATTTGGAGAGCTTTGATCTGTTTACTTAGTGTGGCCTATTTTTGTTATTAACAATAAAATTCCTCCTTGTATGTCAATAAAGAGGGAGAACATAATGTTGACAATGATTCTTCCAGGGATTTGTTTACATTAATTTTTCAAATGTAAAATTTTCATTTGTCTCTTTTTTTGCATAATATATTTTATTTATTTATTTACGTATATATACATAGCATGGTAGTAATTTCGTGTAATTTCAAAAAATTATGTAAGTACCAAGTTAAATATATGAATGTGTATATCGAGCCTCTTATTGACGAGCTACTAAAGTTATGGGAGGGCATCGCTATGTATGACATCTGTAAACCAATTGGGCAGAAGAGATTTCAATACAGTGGAATACTTTTATGGACAATTTATGATGCCCTGAGACTAACACATTTTTGTGGTATGTAACGTTCCATATTGCATGCTTGAATGGTATATAATTAATTGAAAATATTATGCATGTTGTTTAAATAATCCTTTCGTATATTAATAATTCACATTAATCCATCTGTTGCAAGTCTTCAAACAAAGGGTAAATTTGCATGTTCAGTTTGTGGTCATAATATGAAATCTCGTCGGTCAAATTTTTTTAGGAAATGAGTTATTTGATGAGTATAGACACTTACTCTCTAAGAACCATAAGTATCATACTACTGAAAAAGATCTTTTCAATGGGAAATAAGAGATTGGACTAAAACCACAAAGAATGACACCTCGACTATGGAAGTTGGCATATGACAGAATTAATTGTCGAGTTACACATTTTGTTTATGTATCGTAAATGGAATCATATTTTGAAATTTTATTTTAATTATTCAATTTATTTTACCACATTTGTTCATAAATATTGTTCTGATTTTTTGTATGCTTCATCAATGTCGTCGTCGTGAAGGTAGTAATAATGGGCTTCCACGAGGAATGAAATTTCATCCCACTCAATTTATGAGGTTTCCTTACTATGAGGAGCTAAAAATAGTTCATTTGCTTGATACAATTCATATTGGAAAGAATGTGACATAAACATTATGGCGAATCATAGATGGCAAAAGGGACAAAGAAAAAATTGTCAAAACTTGTAATAACATTCATGAAGCCAATCATTGTTGTGGGGTATTCTACCCTACGGACTAACAAGCTAGGGATTAAACTTGCATGCAGATCATGACTCTTCATAAGCTACTTTTAACCTTCTACCCTGAATCTAAAACCCTTTTTCACATGCACACATGGGAAGAATTAACTAACCTTTTTATAGACGGTTGGTGTAGATCCTCCGTTGAGATTTATCTCCTTGCTTTTGCTGCTCCTTCCAAAAAGAGATCCTGCAATCAAGACAAAACTACGCATGCATGCTATTGTTCTACTAGAGGATTTGGGATGGAAAAAGTATCTTTTTCATTAATCTCAATATGAATCAACTTACAATAATTATAGAGACTGGCCACCGTTCCTCGATCCTGATCCTGGGCTCCTCCTCTTCTTTGTCCTCCAACTACTTTGCTTGAATTCTCCTAAAGCTTGAGGAAAGGCTAAAGGGTTAGGACAAAACGGATTCGACAATTTGGCAGAGTTTCTTTGCTATGATTTTCCTCCTTTGAATAGTACCCCTACCCCTTCTTTTATAGGCTAGAAGGAGCTAGGGTTTTAGACGAACTCTCAGCCATGCATGGTGGGGAGTTCTAGTTAACTGACCAAAAGCTTCTCGTTCCGTCGGCAACTTTCCATTTTTTGTGATTCTGAAGGCAAACGCTGGTTGTAGTGGGCCTTCTAGCATTTGCCCCACGGGCTATAGTGGGCCTGCTAGCGTTTTCCCGTGGGCTGTAGTGAGCCTGCTAGAGTTTGATTTTTAAAAATGGAATTTTTAGAAGAGTTATTCAGTAGTTTTTTGGCAAAGAAGGGATATGAGTTGGACTGTTGCCAGGTAAGCATGGATGGTGCAATTTAGGGTTATAACAGATGCCCCCTAATGTGTGAGGTCAGAAGAGAATCTGATGGCCGAAATACATTACCAATTCTTTACCAATCTATACTGATATGCTGAATGAGTGAGCCC
>JZKD02S1606783.1:374723-385146 GCA_000966675.3 Picea glauca
ATAACTGGATGAAAGGGAAAGGGACATTGTGATTATCACATACTGTATTTCCTACAAGCTCCAAAGACCCCATGGAAAATTCGACACTTAATAATAAGAAAAGAAAAGTTGACACTTAATAATCATTTTTCTGTCCTCGCTCCATTTGTAGATTTCTTCAAAATCCCTTGAAAAATGGTGAATTACTTCTATCATTTGATCTATCCCTCGATGTGTTGCATGCAATGATTGTGGATTAAAAGTCCTCACTTTCTCAAATATATGTGAGGGTCACAAAAATGTATCACATTCTTCTTCACTATGAGAATCTTAAGAGGATCTACATCAATAAGTTCGACAATATTGCTAGTCCTATCCCAAATCATGGATATTTTTAATAAATACAATAAATCCCTTATTTCATTAAGTCCTTTCATAGTTGTTGCAGAGATGTTATGACACTATATTTTCCATAAATACAACAAATTGATCTCTCACTTCCTTAAGTCCTTTAGTTATTGTTGATAGTAGATGTTTGGTCATCTTCTTTATCTTTTCAACCATTTCATTGAGCACACTAGAGATGACCTAGATGATAAGCACCATTGATCTATGGGAGAGGTACTCCCAACGTGGAGTAAACATTATAAAGTTTCAAAACTTTCTATAAATATTTATTTTTCTACATGTGTGGAGTTACCATGTGAGACCTTCAAATGCCTTGCATACAATTTCTTTCTCTCATCTTCAATACAAGCAACTGGAAACTAATGATTCAAATAAATAGGACTTCCCAACACCATGCTATATTGGATCTATTGAATCTAGGGAATCAAACTTTTTCCCTGGTAACAATGCCAATCGTCAGCTTCCAAAATTGCACTTTGAAATATGAAGTCCCACATAACAATCAAGGCAAGCTCGATTCTACTCAAGAGTGCTCACTACCACCAAATTTTCTCACTACCTGGGTGAGTTTTAAATGTGATAATGCATGCCATCCCTATCGCTGATGCATGCCATGTTGACATTTTCACCTCATGATAACCTTTCATTAGATTCCATGCCTTAATATTTTCCAATGATCCCTATTTTGTGCATTTTGGCCACTCAGCAGTAGCATCTTTATCTCAAATTATATAGATTTAACCAAGATCCAATAATTTTTGACCAGAATAATATGTCCAAAAAACTTCAAAAAGAACCAAAAATTAGAATGTTTAAACTAAGGCTTTGTTTTATCGGTACAATAATTTATAACCAGTCATCAAAATTGTCCCTTCACATTGTTCCAAAAGAACATATTTCAAAGAGATTCACATGATTCGACGAAGGATAAAAAAATGTTTTTTGTGAAATCTGTGGTGTGCCCTCCACACCGTCAAAACCTTGCAAATACCTCACGTTCATCTTTGTGGGTTTTTCCAAGCAAAGATCTATTGAATTTTCTGAATGTCCTAAATGGTACTTCGACAAAGGGGAACACATAACACTATGCCTTCTTGCATCTACACTGAATTATTATGATTGGGTAGTGAGATATTGTTCATATGAAAACAATTCATTGGAACAATTTTGTTTAAAAATAAGTGTTTTATCTATGCAATTTAATTATATATTTTGTATAGGACATTGGTTGACTGTTTCTCTCATTTGATGGTGTTATAGGAAATACAAGAAAACATGTATTTGTCAGATCTATCTTCATTGAGTGAGGGAATTTCAAGTAGAATAGAGAAAAGCGAGACATCTAGTAGGTCTAACAAGCGGGGATCAACTATATGTGAGAAGATCAGAAGAAAATTCCATAGGCGCGTGGAATTTTTTCTTGCGAAAGGAGGATGATTTTCTTATGATAATGAGAGAATAGACAACATCGAGGTTCCCTTGAGGTACAAACATATAGTGAAATCATGAGTACCCAAGGATCTTCCTGAAATTAACAATGATTTTTGTGTAAATGAAAGGAGATACTGGATTTCTCCATCGTCATTACATGGTTTGAGGCTATTTTGCATGGATGGTGTTATCACATATTTCTATAGAGGGATGTTTCCTTTGAAGTTGGCCATTGGTTGACCAAGTGTGAAAGAGTTGGGATTTAAAAACCACAAATTTTGCTCATCCAAAGGCGGAGCACGATTGTGCAAAGGTGCGCACAAATTAAATCTGGGTCATAGATCTCACAAGGAGAAATCAACAGTGGAAATCCATCAGGAAGATCAGATCGACGACCATCGGGTGATCGAGATCATAGAGTTTCACGAAGTATAGCATTAGAATTTTGAAATCGCGAGGCCAATCCTAGCCGTTGATCTTGGGAAGGACACATGGCGCAAGATTAACATTTCACTGACTCGTAGGATGGAGCGGTCAAAGGGAAGAGTCACGACGACTCACAAAATGTGAAGTCAAAAAATGATCTGGGCCATCCAACTAGGGGATCACGTGGCAGCAGATAAGCTAAATCATGATTTCGCATTTTGGAGGTTTCAGCATGGAGCAAGGTGTGAAGCCTCGAGTCACGAAATGTTGATGTTAATCAGGGCTGTCCGATCGAAAGGGACGCGTGTCACCTGATCTGAGCGATCACGATTTCATGAATCAGATATTTTAGCGTGGAACACAACGTGAGTTCGCGAAATGAGAAATCATGACGTGCCTGAGAGTTGGGCCCACAATCACAACCCACATTCATATGGAAGCAGGGCCATAAAGAAAGGGAAAGTGCCTATCGACCAGCGGGTGGCTGAGACTGTTCAAGGAAATGATCCTGTGCGTCAAGATCAAAGAAAGTCCGACCGTCGATCTAGATGGGTCATTTCGCGGGATCGAGCATCGGGATATTTGAAATCAAGGGGAGTGCAAACTCCCAACAAGTGAAATCCTGAAATATCATATGGGATAAGCGTTGGGTCATGATCCAAGGTCGCATGCAGGTAAAAGAGTTGAGTTCACGAGAGTTGCGCTAAGGGCCGAAACGCCAGTATTGGCTGCAGAAAGAGGTTGCTGCATTTTCCGGGTGCCAAATCGACTTGGCCTCGTCCCAATCCCGATGAAGCAGTTAATGAAAGTGGGGGGAAGTGGTTGAAGCTTCAACTCACCCCATAAATGAAAAGCATGGAGGAGCCGACCATGGAAAATAGAGCTGCCAGCTCGTGGTACCCCTGCAAGTGGTTTTTCCTACAAGCCCACACCGATCTGAGCTTGCGGTTGACAGAGGAATACCTGTGCAGTTTGACAGAAGAAAATGCAGACGCCAAGTCTTGAATACAATGACCAAAGCGCACTTCTGAAGGGAGCAAGTTTCTTTGAGTATAAATACTCATTTTTTATATTTTGTAATGGTCAATGGTTGAGCTAGGCTCTCGATTGTAAATTTTTTTATGAAGCTTTGGTTGTGTATTTTGATTTGAGATTATCAGATTAATAGAAGTCAGCTTCTTTCCATCTCTTTGTTTAGCTGTGTTGAAACACTTGGGTATGGATGATCAAGCCGAGGATTGTTATGTTGTTATTATGTAGGTTTGATTATAGCCGCATCGTGATCGATTTTACACATTTCCATGTGTTTTTTTTTCCCTCTTACACTAGATGGCTCGAGAATGCAAGATCCAATCAAGTCATTGTAGTTGTGGGATGATGGAGGTTTGATCATTCTGCTGTTGCAACTGTGTCATTTGGAAATATTGCAGTGTCTGAAGCTTGAGCTCAAGAGTGATCTTGAGTTTGAGATTTTCTTCTCCGAGCTGCTGAAAGGCTTGATGCCCATAGTAGTCTCATTCATCTTTCTCATTAAGTCTTCCCTATGCTCACATTTAAACTCATTTTACTGACTGAAGTTAGTTGTGGCCCTCACTTCCCTGTGCATTTATGTCCTAGTTTTCTGAGTTAAAAGGATATCATATTGAGTTTGCACCCATTTGACCTATTTTATAACCAACCCGTGACATAAATTTCTAATGGGTATCAGGATTACCTCTGCCGCAATCTAGGGGTGAATTTTGGTGCTAACATTTCTGGCACCGTTGTCGGGGATGAATTGAATATTTTCCCTGGGTAGAATGACAATGAACTTCTGATTTTAAAGGTGCATCAGAAATCAGAACTTTTGAAGATTGCAACTGTGCACCTGGAGACTCCACTGTCTCGGCTCCACTATTTTAGTGAAATTGCATCTGGCTACACCTGGTAGCCCCTGGGAGAACACAACGATCAGATCTGGTATTTGATGGTGAACAAAGGGTAGACACACTCCTACTTCATATCATTCACCTGACGACTCCATGATCGAAGGATCGATTGGCGACTCTATTGGTTCGAAATGGAAAAAATCCTGGCTTAGAGGTTTGCTCCTTTTAATTTTTCTGTTGTTCTTGGTTTTCCTAATGTTGTCCCTACTATGGATGAATGGGGTGATTATTTTCCCATATTTAGAGAGCATAAAGATGACAACCCTGCTCGACATCTCCATGAGTTTCATGAACTCATGCTTGAGTGGGAGATACATCATGAGGATGTTTTAATGAAGATGTTCATGTTCTCATTGGACGGGGATGCCCATGAGTGGTGTCAATCCTTGCCCCCTACTAGCATCTCCTCCCTGGAACAGTTTCATGCAGCCTTTAATAAGCATTGTCAAAGGTATTATTCCTCCTAGTTAATATGTCATAATTGTTGTGAGGAATGTGAAGGCCATGATCAAGATATGGATGTGTCTAATGAAGGATGTGAGGATGAGGACCCTGAGGAAGATGAATATTCTTTGGGATAAGTTATGGAGTTGGTAAAATATCTTTCTCACAAACTAGAAAGGTTGGAATCTAAAGAAATCACAGAGGATTTTCTAGTCCTTGAGGCGGATGTTCTTGGCATCTCTACTGAGGATGATAGTGAAGATTTCATAGCTGTAGAGGCCTTTCATTATGCTCTCGAGATGCTTGTTGTCCCTATCTTTGATGATTATTCAGATGGTGAACAAAAGAGCCCCACATCATAGTTTACTGACCAGAGGAGCATCCAACCTGTATATGACAGTTACGAATCAGATTCTGAGCTGGATATGCAAGATTTCCAAGAGAATACAACAAAGCCTTATCCTTTATTCGTTAAGGAAAATCATCATGAGGAAATCAACCATCCTAAGAATCATGATGAAGAGAAGATCTTTCCCACAGGTCCTATTTATGATGATTATGAATCTGACCCTTTAGAGAGCCAAGAAGAAGAACCAGAGGAGCAGCAGAAGGGGCAGTTTATCCCCTGTCCCGAGCCTGTCCGTGAGTAGCCACCGCCTGAGATCAGTCAACCTGCATCGACCGTTCACCCACCTGTGCCTACCATAGATATTCAACCATGTGTGAGTAGACATGTGACAGAGCAGACTGCCTGTTACAAAGTTTCTGGAGTTTTCCCCTGGTCCTATGAGCCTGTGAAGGAATACATGGAATTGTATTTCCTTCATGTTTTGAAGCCGTCCAACTTTATCCTGATCTCAACCTTAGGAGTAAAGCTGAAGAATGTAATCGTTCTACTGTCACGATTGCATTATCTATTTTCAATCATCGACAGAGTGAAGCAACTTCCAGTAGGAAGTTACTTGAATGGCTATGGTGGAAGTTTTCTTTCACCTAGCACCATGTAAAAATCAATTAGTTTAGGACTGTACATAAATAAGCTCCTGTGGAGCATGTATTTTTGTTTTCGTTTTTCTTACTTATCGACCTGTATTTTTCAGTAGGATCTTTTTTGAGCATGACTCCATAGCCCAATGCATAAGGAGACTGGAACTGCTTTTTCTTGGCATCTCACAGGGAGCATGCCATCCCCCATGGAGCCTAATGTTATCACATATTTCTGCAGGGGGATGTTTCCTTTGAATTTGGCCATTGGGTGACCAAGTGCGAAAGAGTTGGGCTTTAAAAACCACAAATGTTTCTCATACAAAGGCAGAGTGCGATTGTGCAAAGGTGCGTACAGATTAAATCTGGGTTGTAGATCTCACGAGGAGAAATCAACGGTGGAAATACATCAGTCAGATCAGATCGAAGGCCATCGGGTGATCGGGATCATAGAGTTGCACGAAGTATAGCATTAGAGTCCTGAAATCACGAGGCCAATTCTAGACATTGATCATGGGAAGGACACATGGAGCAACATTAGCATTTCACTGACTCGTAGGATGGAGCGGTCAAAGGGCAGAGTCATGAGGACTCGCGAAATGCGAAATCGCGAAATGTGAAATCGCGAAATGATCTGGTCCATCCAACTAGGGAATCACGTGGCAACAGATAAGCTAAATCACGATTTCGTGTTTCAAAGGTTTCATCATGGAGAAAGGCACGAAGCCCCGAGTCTCCAAATGACGATGTTAATCAGGGTCGTTCGATGCAAAGGGATGTGTGTCACCTGATTCAAGCGATCGCGATTTCATGAGTCAAAGATTTCAGTATCTAACACAACGTGAGTTCGCAAAACGTGAAATCGCGATGCGCCTGAGAGTTGGGCCCATGATCACAACCCATAGTCATATGGAAGCAAGGCCATAAAGAAAGGGAGAGTGCCTATTGAGCAATGGGTGGCTGAGACTATTCAAGGAAATGATCCCGACCGTCAAGATCAAAGAAAGTACGATCATCAATCTAGATGGATCATTTCACGGGATCGAGCATCGGGATATTTGAAATCAAGGGGAGTGCAAACTCCCGAAAGGTGAAATCCTGAAATATCACATGGGATAAGCGTCGGGTCATGATACGAGGTCGCATGTAGGTAAAGGAGATGAGTTCGCGTGAGTTGCACTAAGGGCCGAAATGCCAGTATTGGCTGTAGAAAGAGATCACTGCATTTTCCAGGCACCAAATCGACTCGACCTCATCCCGATCCTGATGAAGCAGTTAATGAAAGCGGGGGGAAGTGGTTGAAGCTTCAACTCACCCCATAAATGAAAATCACGGAGGAGATGGCCATGGAAAATAGAGCTGTCAGCTCATGGTACCCCTACAAGTGGTTTTTCCTGCAAGCCCATACCGATCTGAGCTTGCGGCTGACAGAGGAATACCTGTGTAGTCTGACCAAAGAAAATGCAGACGCCAAGTCTTGAATGCAATGACCAGAGCGTGCCTCTAAAGGGATCAAGTTGTAATGGTTGATGGTTGAGCTAGGCTCCTGATTGTAAAGTTTTTGATGAAGCTCTAGTTGTGTATTTTGATTTGAGACTGCCAGATTAATAGAAGTCATCTTCTTTCCATCTCTTTGTTCAGTTGTGTTGAAACAATTAGGTATGGATGATCCAACTGAGGATTGTTATGTTGTTATAATGTAGGTTTTATTATAGCTGCATCATGATCAGTTTTACTCAGTTCTCTGTGTTGTCATTTCCCTCTTACACTAGATGGATCGAGCATGAAAGATCTAGTCAAGCCATTGTAGTTGCAGGATGATGGAGGTTTGATCATTCTGCTAATGCAACTATGTCGTTTGGACATATGGCAGTGTCTGAAGCTTGAGCTCAAGAGTGATATTGAGTCTGAGCTTTTCTTCTCCGAGCTACTGGAAGGCCTGATTCCCATAGTAGTCTCATTCACCTTTCTCATTAAGTCTTCCCTCTGCTCACATTTAAACTCATTTTCCTGACTGAATTTAGTTGTGGCCCTCACTTCCCTGTGCATTTTTTACCTAGTTTTCTGAGCTAAAACGATATCATCTTGAGTTTGCGCCCATTTGACCTCTTTTGTAACCAACCCATGACATAAATTTCTGATGGGTATCAGGCTTACCTTTGCCACAATCCAGGGGTGACTTCTGGTGCTAACAGATGGAATAAAGGTATGTTACAAAAGGTCAACTGAATTGATGGAGTATGTTGGACCCTGTTATATCTACAAATATTGGATACGACTAGTCCAATATACAAAAAGTATGCGAAGATATGGCTTGGTTGCAAATTATATACAACTAAAAGACAATGATCAAAATAAAGGAGAAACTATATTTATTGATGAAAGGACAAAAGTAGTGGGGAATATTACAGGGTTTATAAACATTACACGACCCATGACCACAAATAAGCAACTCAATTGTGTATTTGAGGGGCGTGAAGGAAACCATGTATTCTTATGTGCAATAAAATCAATAACTGCAGGAGAAGAGTTATTGATTGATTACAATTTGAATCAAATCGATAAATGCGTTGCTATTATGGGGGTGGTACATATATTATTTTACCCTACCTGTAAGAAATGAATCTTATATTTTATGATTTTTATTATGTTCTTTAGTCACTCTTTACTTTTATGTTTTTAGTGTTGATTAAGGTTGGTTGTCATTGATGTCAACCCTTGAAGAAAGACCGGTAGCACAAAGGTTTGAGTAATGGACCCAAGTTTTTTTCATGTAAATATGACTCATTATTGTCTTTTCAGGTTTGATAATAAGTAGAAATGGATGAACTCCAAAGTGGTCCCCTTATGGTGAAACCCCTCACGAGAAGACACTTTGCGGATTAAGTTATCCTAGAAATATGGTTAGAGAACCCATGCTTATTTGAGGAATAATGAGATGAAGGTTAGTGAATTTTTCATTGAAACTATCCTATACGGATAGTTCTTGTCATTCCATTTCCTGTGGTATGTGGAACGTCACATAACTCCTCACGGTTAGAGAGTTATGACCATGAGAAGTTGGAGAACCCAGGTTTCGGTAATGGACCCAAGTTTGTTTGATGACTAATGATATGATTTTTGATATATTTGTAGGTAATACTATTCTATATGGATAGTACATGTCATTCCATTTCTGGTGGTATGTGAAACTCCACATAACTCCTCACAATTTGAGAGTTATGGCCTTACGAAGTTGGAGGACCCTCATATGTCATCTAGAGGCCCCAAAAGGTCAAAGTAGTCAAATTGGTTTAAGATATTTTAGAAGGTAAATAATAAAGTGAAGTGATGCATGTACTATAATTCAAAGTGAATACAAATTAATTATTTAAATAATAAATTTAATGGAGAAATTAGAAGTGGGTTAACCCTAAAATAAGGAAAGTGGGCAAAGTGGCATATAAGATGTTTTTAAGGAAGCTAATTGGAGAGTATAAATAAGAGGCAAGGCCCTCTCATTTCAGATCACACTTGAGCATATTGAATACCTATAGGTGTCTGAGGTAACCAAAGGATATCTAAGCCAAATTTCTAAGGGAAGGTGAAGAAAAGAAGGCCCGAATTCAAGGAAGGATAAATTCTTTTGATGATGCTTTCTAAGGTATGTTATTTAAAGGTCATCTCACCATTTTCACAATAAATTTTTTTATAGAATGATTCAGACTGTGAAATTTCTATTCCATTGATGAAACATATCCAAGTATCTATGGTAAAAAATTCAGCTTGTGGGTCGTTGTATTTTTGGAGTTACACTCCATGGAAAATCGGGTTTGTGGCTAGTCCTAACACTAGTCTAAAACATGTGTTTTGGGTAAAAACATCATAACTTATTCATAATATATCCAAATTTAGTAAGACCAAATGTGTTGGTTATATTACATTATTTAGTATGTTTTGTAATAGTTTCATATCGATTCAATAAATATTCCGTGCGGGGCACACTCTATGAGGTTACTCTCTAGAATAAGCCAGAATTCAACAAGGTATGGAATTTTTTCTATAACTCCTTTTCTGAGAGGTTCCAAGTAGTGACACATGGATGAATTGCATAAAACAAAATGAAAAAAATTGTATATCATCTTCAGATCTTTATTCATTACAAGTACAAAGTTATGATTATTTCAAGTTAGGGTTGTTGACTAATCCAAAACTAGTCATGTGAGACTAAAGAAAAGTTTGATGAAAATGCTAGTATATTGTTGTTAAAGTTAAGGAAGGTTTGGAGGTATGTGTGACATACACCAGGTCTATTACAGAGTTACAAATCATATTTGGATGATGAAATTGATGAGGGATTTTGGTTTAGGTACATGTTGTGTACACGGTTGAGAGAAGTAGTTGATGAGTTGGCACATACATGAGGTGTATAGTTGATGATGTTGGTACATATTGATGATTCATAGTTGATGAGTAGTTGAAACATGATTGGTACATACTTGATACATGGTTGGTTTCACTTTTTTATGGTACAGGTTGATTACAGGTTGTTTGGTACAGGTTGGTGCATGGTTGATGCACTTGTTTATGGTACATGTTAATTACAGGTTGATGCATGGTTGATGCATGGTTCAAGTTTATTGGTACAGTTTTATAGTGGTATATCTCATAGTGATAGTGTGACAATGGTTCCATCATTCTACTTCTACTTCAGGGAAGTTGGACGGGCCAAGGACATGTGGTTGTAGCCACCTTCCGGTTGTAGCCAGAGAACATAGGGGGTTGTAGCCTCCTTCTGGTTGTAGCCAGAGAATTGGGGAGTTGGAGCTTCCCTCAGGTTGTAG
>JZKD02S1606783.1:385196-436104 GCA_000966675.3 Picea glauca
GGGGGTTGTAGCCTCCTTCTGGTTGTAGCCAGAGAATTGGGGAGTTGGAGCTTCCCTCAGGTTGTAGCCTGAGAAACTAGGGGTTTGGAGCCTCCTTCCAGTTGCATCTGGAAAACAAAGGAAGTTTGTGCTTCCAATGAATGTAATTCTTCAAGACATATAAGAAAAAGCATTATGTGGTTTTCTCTCGCTTTGGGTTTCCATGTAAAACACTGGTGTACTATGTATGTGTATGATTGTTCATTTGTTCATTGCTCATTATTGGATGATAATTCTACATTGATATAAAACTTGGATTATTTGGTTTAAAAAGGATCATAATTTCTCTATTACTGATTCACCCCCCTCTTAGTAATCCAACAATTGGTATCAGAGAAAGTTCCTTCAGAAATTAGTTTAACCACTGAAAGGTAGATCATGGAGAGAAAAAACTTGTATAAAAATGGAATACCACAGTTTGATGGACAAAAGTATGCTTTTTGGATCATAAGGATGAAGACATATATACAGGCACATGGATTTGAAATTTGAAAATCAATTGTAGATGGATACATAGCACTAGCAGTTCCACCAACAAATGACAAAGCAATGAAACTCGATAAGAATAATTCCAAATCCACAAATGAACTTTTGAATGGTCTCAGTGAAACGGTATTCACCAAAGTTGCACATTGTAAGTCCGCTAAAGAGATTTGGGACAAGCTTCGAAATATTTATGAAGGAGATTCAAAAGTCAAAGTAGAAAAGCTTCAAACTTACAGAGGTCAATTCGAACAACTAAAGATGAAGGAAGATGAGAGTATTGTAGCCTACTTCTTACAAGTCGATGAAACAGTGAATGCAATCATAGGATTGGGAGAAGAAATCGAAGAATATGTAACTGTTCAAAATGTACTAAGATCTCTTCCTATGAGATTTGACCCTAAGATATCATCAGTAGAAGAAAGATCAGATCTAAACTCAATAAGCATGGACGAATTGCATGGAATCTTCACAACATATGAAATGAGAAATGAATAAGAAAATCCAAATGTAAAAGAAGCAGCTTTCAAAGCATCCAACAAATCAAAGCAAAATGAAAAGTAAAAAGAAGAACATAGCATCAACAGTGATGTCTCGGAAGATGATGAAGAAGTGGCCAACTTCGTCAAAAGAGTGAACGAGGGAACCGGCGGTAGGTATAGAGATAAGCTTCCTTTAATTTGTTTTAACTGTGATGGTATTCGTCATTTTGATAACAAATGTCCTCATAATAAAAAGAGAAATGATGAAGGTTACTCAAAAGACAAACAAATATATAAAGGAAAAAGAACTACAAAGAAAGTTTTCAATAAAATCTTATGCACCAAAGAAGACATCTCATCATTAGATGAAGATGAAGTCAGTGACAGTGAGACATGAAGAGTTCTATCCATGGCAGTAGAAGACTCTGATAAAGAAGATTTCGAAGAAGAATATGAAGAAGATGAAGAAGAATATGAAGAAGTCGAAGAAGAAATTGAAGAGGCAGAAGTTGACTACCGAGAATAATTGATGTGTTCCATAGAAGTTATCAGAAGAGAAAAGAAGAAAAAAATGAAACTACAAGTGAAACTAGACAAGAAAGAAGATACTCAAGAACTAGAACAAATGATCACAAATTTGAAGGTTCAAATAGAAGAAGATAAAATAATTGAAGAAGCACTCAAAGAACAACTAGAAGAAAAGGACAAGATCATTGGAAATTTGGAAGCAGAGATTGTCACATTAAGAAAGAATATTCAAAAGAAAAATATGAAGAATATCTCAAAAGTTTTGGATGACATTATCAACAGTCAAAAATATCATCTTGACAAGTCTAGACTTGGATACAATCAGACAGAAAATGGATCAAGCTCCAAAACAACAGAGCAAGAAACATATTAAAAAATCTATCCAAAAATAATCAAAGGGGATAGGAAGATATACAAGGGAGATTACAAGGACACTCCTCCACCGAGAAGATTTAGATTTCAGAATCAACAACAGACAGATAAGCCTCGAGAAGAAGAAGGAGTCATAAGAGCACCTCCTTTCATAAGATCTTCAACTCCCAAGTATCAAACTATATTTTTTGGTTTATGTTATGCATGTAATAATTTTGGACATAAAGCTATGAATTGCAAAGCTAACAACATGAACATAAACAACTTTGAAAGTCATAGAGAAAAGGGTTATCTAAGAAGGCCTAGTGAAACACAGATAAGAAGTTAAAACATGTTTGAATCTTTGAGAACTAAAGTGGAATGTTACAAATGTAACAAATTTGGACACATGGCCAAAGATTGCAGAATGACAGTCCCTCCTAGAGAACCACAACAAAATAACAACAGTCATAGACATGAACCTCAAAAAAGGACATGGATAAGAAAGCAGAATCAATATAGCAATGAAGAATGCACACTCGCTCTACAAGCTAAGTAGAAGAAATGTGGTTGGTATGTTGATAGTGGTTGTTCAAAACACATGACATGTGATAGAGACAAGTTTCTTACATTAAGAAAGGAAAGATATGGACCAGTCTCCTTCAGAAATGATGATTCAACTAAAATCATTGGAAAATGCATAGTCATAGTTGGGAACAAGAATACAAAGACAAAAAATGTTCTACTAGTAGAAGATATGAAACATAATCTTCTAAGTGTGATTCAAATGTGTGACCAAGGTCATAAAGTTACTTTCGAATCACAAAAGTGCGAGATAAGAAAATAAGGTTAAGGAAAATTGATTGCTACAACTGCAAGAACTTCAAGCAACACATATGTGTTAAGTGAAATTGGAAATGAAAAGTGTTGTCTAGGAAAGGAAGATGAAAGTTGGATATTGCACAAAAGAATGGGTCACATACATTTTGATAACCTTGTCAAAGTCAGCAAAAGAGAAGTAGTCAGAGAAATTCCCCATATCACGAAACCAACCAACACTTTATGCAAGTATTGTCAACAAGGAAAGCAAACAAAGACCAGGTTCAAATCAAAGGAATATTAAATGAAAATACCACTGTAAATTGTGCACACTATTCTAGTTGGACCAACTACAACAAAGGGTTTAAAAGGTGAGAAATACTTTATGTTATTAGTTGATGATTATACAAGAATGATTGTAGTTTTCTTTCTCAAGAATATGTCAGAAGATTTTGAAAACTTTACGATATACAAGGAAATGGTTTAAAATGAAATGGATTTAAAAATCAAATGCTTGAGATCTGATAATGGAGGAGAGTTCACTTCAAAGTAATTGATGGACTACCGTAGCATTCATGGAATAAAAAGGAAATGCTTCATTTCTAGGACACCTCAATAGAATGGAGTTGTTGAAAGAAAGAATAGGACAATACAGGAAATAGCCCGAACAATGAAAATGGATTCTAAATTGACAGATATATTTTGGACACGGGTAGTGCATACAACAGTTCACATTCAAAACATAGTAATTCTCAGAAACAACACTGACAAAACTCCCCACGAGCTATGGAAAGGAAGACCAACAAATGTGAAGCACTTCAGAGTTTTTGGAAGTAAATGCTACATCAAAAGAGAAGATGGCAGAATGGGAAAGTTTGAATTTTGTGTGGACAAAGGAGTACTTGCTGGTTACTCAAGTACAAGGAAAGCATACAAGTGTGACAATCTGAGATTGAACAAATTTGTGGAAAGCATCAACGTAACAATTAATGAAACAAGTAGACTAGAATCGAAGGAAGAAGAAAATGAATCAATGGAACAACCTTTCGAAAAGGAAGCAGAAGATGAAAAATAAGTAGAAGAGAAAGATGAAGAGAATCCGACAGAAGCAGAAGAGCAAGTTCAACAAGTGTCTCCAAAGACACCTAGGAGACGAGTACAGAAGAATCATCCTTTAGATCAGATTATCGGAAACAAAGATGCAGGAGTTGAGACTAGAAGAAGATTCTGTTCACCAGAACAAACACACCTAGCACTCTTATCTACAATTGAACCAAACTGTTTTGAAGAAGTCAACAAGGATGAATTTTGGAATAAGGTCATGGATGAAGAATTGGATCAAATAGAGAAAAATGACATTTGGGAATTGGTTCCAAGACTAAAGAATAAGAATGTGATCGACACAAAATGGGTTTTTAGGAATAAATTGAATGAATATGGACAGGTTACAAGAAACAAAGCTAGATTGGTATGTAAAGGATATGAACAGATTAAAGGAATCGACTTTGAAGATACATTTTCCCCAGTTGCCATAATGGAAGCAATCTGTTTGCTTTTAGCTTATGCATGCTCCAAAAATATTAAAGTGTATCAGATGGATGTAAAATCATCTTTTCTGAATGGGGAACTTGAAGAAGAAGTCTACATTGAACAACTAGAAGGATTTCAGCTGTCAGAGAATGCAGACTATGTGTGCAAATTAAAGAAGGCCTTGTATGGTTTAAAACAGGCTCCTAGAGCATGGTACTCTAGACTGGATAAATATCTACAGTAGGAAGGGTTCAAAAAAGGAAGTGCGGCCAAAAACTTGTACATCAAGGTAAGTCAAGGTAATATTTTATTAATTGAAGTTTATGTTGATGATATTATTTTTAATAGTGATGATGACATGTTAAGCTAGAAATTTGCAAAGGATATGCATAATGAATTTGAAATGTCATTACTTGGAGAGATATCCTTCTTTCTGGGAATTCAAGTACGTCAATGAAACCAAGGAATTTTTATTTCTCAAACCAAGTATATCGGGGAAATGTTAAAAAGGTTCGGAATGGAAGATTGCAAACCAGTTATCACTCCCATGCAAACTAGTTGCAAATTAAGCAAAGATGATGATTCAAAGTCTAGAAATTAGAGGCAATATAGGTCAATGATTGGAAACCTACTATATGTGACAACATCCAGACCATATGTAATGCAGGAAGTTGGACAGGTGGTGTTAGCACTGAAAATCACCCCCAGATTGCGGGAGGATAAGCCCATTACCCATCAGAGTTTTTGGTGGATGTTGGTTTTATATGAGTGGAGATCAATGGATAAAACTCAATATATGAATGATGTTCAACATAGAACTAGAAAATAAATGCACAGGGAAGTGAGGACCACAACTAACTTTAGTCAGTGAATTGAGTTTAAGTATGAGAAGAGGGAAGACTTAGTAAGAAAGGTGGACAAGACTAATATGGGCATCAGGGCTTCAAGCAGCTTGGAGAAGAAAAAATCAGACTCAATATCACTCTTAAGCTCAAGCTTTAGACACTATAAAATTTCCAAAAAACACAGTCACAACAACACAATGATCAAACCTACATCACCATGCAGCTACAACAACTCGAATGGATCCTCCATGCCTGAGCCATTCAATGTAAGAGGGAAAAAGATCACAAGGAAGATGACTAAAACTGGTCACGATACCATTGCAATCAAACCTACATTACAACAACATAACAACCCTCGAATGGATCCTCCATGCCCGAGTGTTTTAGCATAGTTTTTACAAAGTGATGAAAAGAGGTTGACTTCTATTAATCTGAAAGTCTCAAATCTTATACATAACTAGAGAACAGTTATGGCATCAAAACATTACAAAATAGGGAGCTCTGCTCAACCAGTTGATGACCATAACAAAATATCAAAACTACTTATTTATACTCAGAACAGTCCCTGACTATCAGGAGAGTGATCTGATAACTACATTCAAAACTTTGCATCTGAGCAGTCTTCTGTCAAACTATGCATGTATCCCTCTGTCAGATGCGAGCTAATATTGGCATGGGTCTATAGGAGAATCCATCCATGGGGGTACCTCAGGTTGACAACTCTGTTTTCCATAGCCGAATCCTCCATACTTTCTAATTACTGAGTGAGTCGAGGTTTCAACAACCAACTCCATTTTCATTAACTGACTTTTCTCGGGATTTAAAAAAGGATTAATGCCCAGGGGGCGACCACACACTGCTCTTGGATAGGATGCTATATAGAAATGTGATTATGGGGACGCTCAAAGGTGGTTTGGGTTCACACCGCTTTTGATCCCACAATCCACCACCTTTTGCCACATTACTTTTTCCAAACCATGGCTTCAACTGCGGGACCACTCAAGAAAATTATCGCCCCATCACGTCGTGTCCCCGCAATGGACTGTGGCCATCGATCTTGTGATATTGGATGAGGATTTACAATCAACAACTCAAATATTACCTCTTTAGATCAATGGTTTAGATCTTCCCTTTTCAAATCGAGGACCAAGATCTGCTTCACAATTCGGACTTCAGACTTTTCAAACCTCAAACCTCCTTTGTCTTCTGATGCTTTTACCTGGAGTGAAGGATATGGCAATGCATGGATCCTACTGATCGATGAATGAGACGCTTTTCGGGTCACCGGGCTCTGGGAAAATCAAATATCAAATATCCCTTTCCTTCTATGTTTTTTACCCAGAGTTGTCGATCTATTGACGTGCGTCCTCTTCAATCAACGACTTTGCTTTTGCTTCGAAACTTTGACCCCTTCAACCAGATCGACGACCCTTCTTCTCCCTTCTCGATCAATGATCGAGAGCTACTTCGGGTCTTCAGGATTTCGCCCCCTTCTCTTTCCTCCAGAGCTCTAGATATGGCGCCACGTGTCCATTTGAATCGGACAGCTGAGACTTACTATGGGCCTTCAGGATTCAGGTGTTTTTCATGGCGCTATACTTCGTGCAATTCTGAAACTCTAAATACCCGGGGGCCACTAATCTGATCCTCACAGGGGATCTCCACCGTCACAAAACTGAGCCCACCATTTTGTATTTTAAGCTCGAAATGATCTTCTCTACATGATGCGCTCAGACGCTTCCTGTGCAAACCATGAACTTGGATGACCTGTTGCCCTTGACAACTATATGTGATAACATTTTTCTCCATAGGGGATGGCATGCTCCCTGCGAGATGCCAAGAACAAGTAGTTCGAGTCACCTTCTGCATTGGGCTATGGAGTCATGCTAAAAAAACATCCTGTTGATGATTAAAATTTGACAAACACACTATCCTAAAAATGAAATAAAAATACATGGGCTCCAGGAGGAGCTTATTTATGTACATTCCTAGATTAATTGATTTTTACAAAGCACTAGGTGAAAGAAAAATTCCACCATATCCATTCAAGAAATTCCCGAGATGAAAACTCGTTTACTCTGTCACTGATCAAATAAAAACAATGTAACTGTGACAACAAAATGATTATGCTTTTCATCTCTCCTCCCAGTGTTTAAGTTAGGAGAAAGTTGAGCGTCTCCAAGACATGAAGGAAATGAAACTCCATGTACTCCCTTATTGGTTCATAGAGAAAATGAAAAAATCCACTGGGATGGTGACATAAAACATGATCTGTCTTATAGCTGCTCACACATGGTTGAATGTCTCTGGCAAGCATGGGTGAGCGAACGACTGATGCAGGCTGACTAATCCCAGGTGATGGTTTCTCATTTGTAGGCTCTGGGTAGGATATGAACTACACATTTGGTTGTCCCTCTTATTCTATGATAGTCATAGAGCGCAGTGCTCTGTTGACTGCTTCCTTTACTTCGATTTTCTCGGTGAGAAACTATTCCTTGCCTTGCTGCAGCTGTACCTTTTCTTCATCAAAATTCGCTTGGAGAGAACTCTTTTCCTATTCGGCAGCTCAATGCTATTCTACAAGTACTCCTTGTACTTGTACCAAAGCTTGGGTGGCTTGTGCTATTTCCTCTTATGATCGTCAAAGGCGAGCTTAGACCGTGTCAGCGAGCCAGTCGAGTTGGAATGGATCATCTCCCTATTCCGGTGTTCCCAGTGGAAGAGGCTCAGTGGAGACTGCACGGATGGATTGTAGTGCCTGTTGCACTCCTTGGAGTTCGACCTTAATTCTATTGTACATATCCTCCTACTTATCTTCTTGGTTCTCTGCTATCTCCAATGAATCATCGTTCAAGGATGATATGATGAAATTGAATTCATCAGAGGTGAGGATGGTCTGCATCTTAGTTATAAGGGCTTTTGATCTCTTCCAGGAGGAATTTTTCTGGGGGGAAACCTTCCTTTTCTTCGAGGGGTCCTCCTCATCTCTGGGCGGTGTTACTTCACATTTCCTTTGTTAAGCTTATGTGCCATCTATCTCTTCACCATCACCTCCTTGCTATGGTGACATGGAAGAAGTCTTCACCGAGGCACTGCTTAAATCTTGTACTTCGTCAGTATTCTTTGTTTTTCTAGGTCCGGGTGTATCCTACGTAGCTTCTGGGCTGTCGATGTTGGATATCTCCGTAGGGTCGGATGGAATAAGGAGTTCAGTGGACCATTCCTTAGTAATCTCCTCTAATTCCTCCTCTGTCAGCTTATAGTAGGATTGAAGTTGTTTCTTGTGCTCATCGGCTCACGCTGTGATATAAATGAAATTTCGATCAGCGTTGAACTTCATCAAAGGCTTGAATCAATGTATAGTGTTTGGCATCATGTGAGGCTCATATTGTATGGCTATCTTTAGCTTATTGTAGTATGTATGGAACACGACATTTTAATTCCATTTCTTATTCATGTCACTTGAGTACCACAATGTACTAAACTTCACGGCCAATGGTTCGAAAGGCTCAATGTCCAGGAAGGTCGCACCTTCTGGCATCTCCCAGGAAATGAAAGCGATCAGGATCAAGAGCCAGCTGAAATGGAATTCATATACTTGATCTTGTGCTTCTCTGCGGTCAAGTTCCAACTGGTTCACTAGGTAATTCACCCAATTCATTTATAGGCCCTCTGCACACTTCCCTGCGAGGTCGACTACAAAACCAGTCACTTGGGTGGGTCGGTTCTTGCGTACTAACTTCCCTGCAATCAACTGATAGGCGAGGCACACTATGCCATTTTGAATAGAGGCTACCTTGTAGCATTGCGTTCCCTTCTCGACATCACCATAAGTGTCCTTGATCCTTTGTGCGAGAGCGCGGTCCATGGATTTTCCAGAATATAAATCCTGTGGGTCAGGTCCTTGCATATTCAAACCTGTGATCCGATTGATCAAGGTTAGATCAACTGTGATATGACGGTTTAGCCACAAATATCCACCATGGTAATAAGACATCAACAAATTGACACATGCATTCACCTCTTGGTGTCTTCGGAAGTGGGGAATTTTCATGATGTTGAGTAGGGTGGACTGCGTGAGGTTATGGGTCCATGCTTGGGGAATTATTTTTGAGTTTTTCCCTTTTGTTCTAGTTAGATACATATGTGGGGATAACATGTTGTAGACTTTGCGATCTCCGAGGTTGAAGTCGCTAAACTTCAACGCTGTGATCTTATCTTGGTCTGCTCGCACTACGCGTATCCCCTTCAGGAGGTACGCAATGACCAAGGCATACTTGAAATCTTTAGGTATGCTGTCGCAGTTTACATCACCGCTTAAAGGTGGTATATAGGTGGGTAAGATAGTCGGGATCAATTTAGCATTTGTTAAGTCATCCCTGTGCTTAGTTTGCTTCTCATCGGATGGTCGGGATGGTCCTGCTCCATGAGCAGTGGATAGAGAGGTTGGAATTCCTCTCGTGGATGATGCTTGTATACCTATAGACATTGACATGACTCTTTCAGTCATGAGGTCGATCAAAACTTCCTCAACAAATTTTTCTGCAATGCTCAACTCATCCGACATACACGCTTGGGGTTGACAATCTTAGGTTTGAGGGGTAGCTTAGACACAATAAGGAGATAGAGAGAAGAAGCACGATGATCACTATATAAACTCAACTTAGTCTGCGGGCTCAAATTCTCAATTGGAAAAAGTGTTCTCGGTGCGTGGCACAGTGGGATAAATAGGTAACTCGACAACAGGTGGCTTGCAACGGGTATGAGGCCTTCTTTAACTCGGTTCTGTCCATTATGGCACAGTCCCAACTTTCGGATGGTGAGCTGGCTGGCCATAAATGGCTTTCTATCCGTTCAAAGCATTGATCTAACGGTTATAATGTCCCCAACAACTATATTTCTTCGCCATGGTGAAGTGCCATGTGTTGTTGTTCTGATATCTTGGTGAAGCTCCAATTTTGCAATTTTTCCTTCTGCGAGGTTCCCTCTGGAGCCTTCTGCAACTTATCAATCTTGGCTCTCTTCTTACTTAACTTTCTAGCCTTCTTTCCAGTGAGCTTCGTCTCGGTATTCCTTTTTCCATTCTGATTTTTGTCTTCTTTTGACCTAGTCACTTCGCATTGTTGAGATTATTCCCTAGGGTTCCCGGATAATACTTCTTCTTTGTCTAGGATAGGTACTTCAATATTTTGTGGATCCCCTAGTGTTCTTGCAACTTCGACATCCGAGTCTCTAGTGTTAAATAGCTTCAATATGTTCTGTTGTTCTTCGATAAAGTGTGCGATCCTTCTAGTCATAAAATATTTTAATTCTTGCTTCTTCTGCTCCAAAACTTCTTCTTCCTTTCATCTGGCTTGATCTCTGTCAATCCAAGGTTTTCCTAATAACATGGTAAATGGGGCGCTGTCCTCGATAAATTTAATAATCTCAAAATATTCTTTTGTCGAAGTTCCATTGGCAGTCATAGGTATCTAAGCGAGCCTTCCACATAGGTTTATCATCTTTCCTCTGAACAACCCTATTCCTCCTAATGAAGGAATCATAGCAGGATTTCTTAAAAGTTCCCAAGTTCTTTCTATCATAATATTCACCTGCGTTTCCTTATCCAGAACACAGTCAATGTCTAAGTCTCCTATTCTTGGTTCAAGGCATTCTCTTTCTTTGAACATCTCCGATAATTTGACATGTCGGTGGTCATTCAGAGTTTCGTTTATTTGTATAAATACTTTCTCTGATTCTTTCTAGGGTTCTGCTATTTATGGATCTACCTTAGGGTTTTCTTTATTCAGATCCATTCCTTCTAGCTTAGCAATCATTCTAGGGAAATCCAACACTTCATGGTCCATAACTTTACAACAAAGACAACTAGATCTTTTCCCAGGGCATTCCTTAGCAAGATGTCCCGGTATGCTGCAACTGTAACAGAGGGTTAATCCTCTATTTCGTTTAAGTGATCTCAAACCTTTCCTTTACTGCGCACTAGGCTCATAGGAGATAACCTGCAAAAAGTTCTTTCTAGGATCCTGCATCCATTTGTTAGTCCAAGCATTCTTTCTATGCATAGGTATAACATATCTTTCACTATTCTTATCAGATCTACTCATATGAAGCCTTCTTTCATCTATTAGTGTCCTAGTTTTCAAGCTAGGACAGAATTTATCAAACACACCTAGATTCATACTTTTGAAATACAAATTTCCACTAATCTTACTGCTACAAAGCACAAAGCCTTCAAATCTATAACTTTTCACTATTCTTACTTGTACCATAGCACATAGCTTATAGATATTACCTCTTTTCTTCAAATCTAACCTCTTTTCTTGGTACAAAGCTCCTCAGGTCAAGTAGAATGTTGCGTACCAGGAAAACAGATCTATGCACAGAGATTTCACAATCTTAGGTCAAATCTTTGCACAAAGATTATTCTTTCTCAGTTCCCAACAATCACAATTTCAGGTCTGATACTACGCACTTCAATAGTAGATCTACACACAAAACTTTTCTTCAATTCCCAGCAATCACAGTTTCAGGTCCCGACAATGGAACCATTTGTTGGCACAGGGGAAAACCTAGGGTTCAACGCACCAACAACGCACCAACAAAACCCTAACTACCGACCCTTTCGGCAACACCTGCGAAGAAGATGAAGTCTCACCCGAGGTAGAGGCAGGGATGGTTGCAGGACTCAAGTGTCTGTAACCTTAGCCGGGACACAGATATGTGATTGTAATACTTAACAGAGCACTTTAGCATCAACAATTCATCAATATTCAACCAATAACTATTGCGTAGATAGAACAGAGCATCGCATCATTCACTCATATCTGATGTATTTAAGCACTTTATCATAAAAAGGCAGGTTATATCTAGCAGATCAAGCACTAAGCACCTTCGTATAGGTTAGATATAACATTCTTACACATCATTAGCACAAAGCATCAACGGATTTATCTATCTCTATCAAAGAACTTAGCAAGATAAGTTATAAACACATCAAGATAAGCACAAAGCAGAACAACACATTGTTTACGTGGTTCACCCCCACCCCAGGGCTACATCCACCAACTCTTCTTCTTTATTGTCTTCAATCAATCGGTTACAAGAACAGAGCCTCAAAACCCTACTTAGCCTAGGACAGGAGATCTATGCACCTCGCTAGATCCTCCTTCCTTGCATTATAACACAAATCACTTCACAGCCTGTTACAATACCTTGCACCTAGCTCTGCAAGTCCCTCCCAGTATGCATAGAGAATATACAAACCATACTTTCACTTAGCACTTATCTTATCATCCTCACATCGCATAGATCCCCTTCTCTTCTCTTACATAACCTAGACATCTATTTATACATTAAAAAATAGGCCTAAACATGGGTAAACCCATGGGCCAACATCCCATGCCCGTTACATTAGGGATGATTTTAGGGATGGAAATTTATTTTAAAATGTAGAAAACTTGGTGAATATTACTAATCCTTCATATGCCAACTATAAATGTTTAGCAATATTTTTGTAAAAATATTCAAATTTCTAAGGATTTAATATAGTTTTTATAAAATTTTGGCGATTTTTAAGGTAAAATAATTTTATCCTATAGAATTTGGACAAATCATTTTTAAAATAGCGAATCTCATTTTTGGAAAAACCATGGAAAATTAGCCCATGAGCGAAATTTAGCCCCTAAAATCATCCATGCGTTACATAATCCCAAAAACCCAAAAAGGACCCAAAAAAGGGGCCGAGATCCGTGATCTCCGCTTCGTCTTGTGCTCCTCCTTCAACAGGATGTCGAAGTCTAAAAATAGGTCAAAATTGACCAGATCCCTCAAAACGTGGTCAAGGGCCAACAACTAGTATTATCACAATGAATTGGGATCGATGCAGTATATTTTACCTCCAAGTATGAAAGTGTCAGAATCATCCACAATACTTGGGTGCAACAAGTGGCAACTGCAATGTATTCATATTGTGTAGTCGATAAGGAAATGGAACCTTGCTTCTTGCTCAACCATGCTACAAGAGAATATACTAAGAAGAATGCACCTCCACTCGTGCTTTTCCTTTCATCCATGCAGTTATCCCAATCAACATCTGAATAGACTGATAATTGAAAATTATGATTCCTAGGATACCATAAGCCATAGTTCATCATTCCTTTCAAATATTTGAATATTCTTTTGGAAGCTATCAAATGACTCTATTTAGGTGCAGAGTGATACCTTCCTACCATCCCCAAAACATGCATTATGTCTAAACGATATGCTATGATGTACAACAGGCTGCCTATCATTGAGTTATATGAACTCTGATCAACATCACGTGAGTCATCATCCTTTCTTAGCTTGCATATAGTGACCATAGGTGTGATCACAGGTGTAGAATCTTCCATTTGAAACCTTTTCAATATTTCTCCCGAGAAAGAAATATTCCTTCATACCTATGAGTAATTTGCAGACCACGAAAAAATGCAATTCCCCTATCATAGGGATTTCAAATTCAGACTGCACGGAAAAAGCAAACCATTGTACCAATGAAGCATTATTACTTCCAAAGATGATGTCATCTACATAGACCAACACAATGAGCAAATCATTATCCTCTGTTTTGATATATAGATTTTTGTCAACTTTTCCTCTCTTGAACCCTTTGTCTTGAAGATACTTATCCAGTCTGTAGTACCAGCCACGGGGAGCTTGTTTCAACCCATATAAGGATTTCTTCAGCTTGCCGACAAAGTCAGGGTTATCTGATAGTTGGAACCCTTCTGGTTTTTCCATATAGACTTCTTCTTTTATATCTCCATTTAGAAAAGTTGACTTGACATCCATGTGATAGACTTTAAACTTCTTATGACAAGCATAAACAAGAAACATTCTAATAGATTCTAATCTTGCCAGGGGCGCAAATGTTTCATTAAAATCCAGTTCTTCTATTTGAGCATACCCTTTGCGGACCAATCTAGCCTTATTTCTTACAATATTTCCTTGCTCATTCATTTTATTCATAAACACCCATTTGGAGCCAGTTACATTCTTATTTGGAGGTCTAGGAACAAGCTCCCAAGCATTGTTCTTCTCAATCTGATCTAGTTCCTCATTCATTGTTTTTAACCAATTTACATCTTTACTGGCTTCATTAAAGTTCTCGGGTTCCACCATGAATATGAGGGCTATATGTGATTGTTCGGTGTCTTTGATTATCCTTCTCCTAGTTTGTACACTTTTTTCTTTTTAACCAATTATCTGGCTTGCAAGATGATTTTTTTGAGTAATTCTGGAGGAAGGATTTGATGTTGTATGCTGATTTGAGTCCGCCTAAGTATTTGTATCTTCATCTGACTCAGAGTCTTCTCTTTTTGATTCTTCGACCTGTTCATCTTCAATTTCAACTATATCCTCTGTTGTTGATTCAACACTACTTACATCTTGTACATGGATTTCTTCATCAAATTTTATGTCAATACAACCAACCAATTTATGCATCCTCTTATTATAGCATCTGTATCCTTCACTGTTTGTAGCATACCCTAAAACGATACCTTCATCAACCCTGTCATCATATTTGCCAAGGTTTTCATTATTATTCTTTATGTAGCACGTACTCCCAAAGACTTTGAAGTGTTTGATTGAAGCAGGTCTTCCATACCACAATTCATAAGGTGTCTTGTCACTTTGTGGTCTGAGGTATGCTTTGTTGAGAATATGGACTGTTGTGTGTATTGCTTCTACCCAGTAGGTTTGACCAATGTTCTTCTCATTCATCATTGACCTGGCCATTTGCTGAAATGTTCTATTTTGCCTCTCAACTACTCCATTTTGCTGTGGAGTCCCTGGGATTGTGTATTCTCTCTTGATCCCATGTTTATCACAAAATTCCTTGAAATCACTTGACATAAATTCTCCTCCTTTGTCTGATCTTACTACCTTTAACCTGTTGCATGTTTGATTCTCAGTTAAAGCCTTCAATATTTTAAATTTCTCAATTTCTTCATCTTTTTTCTTTGAGAAAAGAAACCCAAGTGATTCTGGAGTAATCATCAATGATCAACATGAAGTAATTTTCCTTCCTTGTTCCTTCCTGTCTTGATGGTCCACACAAATCCATATGAGATAATTGGAGTGGTTTCTCTGTTGAAGTAGAGATCTTGGATTTAAACTGTGTCATGGTTAGATTTCCTACTTGGCATGGTTTACACACATCATCTTGTGGCTTTGATATTCTTGGAAGATCTTTTACTGCCTCAAGATTTTTGAGCTTGATTAAGTGGTCAAAGTTTAGATGTCCAAGTCTCCTATGCCATAACCGACTTTCATTATGTTTTCTTAGATGACACTCTTCTCTATCTTCTTTCAGCACATATACATTATTATTTGTCCTTATGCCTTTAGCCACCACTTATCCTGAGTTTATAGACTTTATCTTACAATATTTGTAAGTGAACACCACTTCACATCCTCTGTCACACATTTGACTTACACTGAGCAAATTATATTTCATCCCATCTACAAGTAGAACATCCCAGGCTTTTCCTTTGCCATTACTCAAAATCACCATCCCTTTACCCATTTCATTTTTTTGTTTTACTTATAGACATAAACTTATCCTTGTCTTCAATCATGTACTTGGAAAATCCATTGTCTATATACCAAGGGTCCTTTTGTTTTTGAGCTGAAAATACTAGACCACATTTTTCACTATCTTTATTTTTCCATGTGTTGGCATTTCTAACTAGGGGTTTTATCCTTGGATCTACTTTGTAATAATTCAGATGGTAGTTTGCAGTTTTGTGGCCGAAGTTATGATAGTTATAGAATTCAAGCTCATTGTTCAATAGGTCAAAGTGATTGGTGCAACTTTGTCTACTCATTGGTTGTTTAGTTCTATGTTGCGAAGATTGTTTACTTCTTGATCTCCTCAGTTGCATGTCTCTAAACTTAATTTGACAATTTGCAATCTTATGACCAAAATTAGAGTAGTAAAAATAGTAACCATGGAATAAATTTTGGTACCTGAAGGATGGCCTTATTCTTGGCATTTGTTGCTCCATCTTGCTCCATCTTTTTTTATTATCAGGGATCATCTTGCCTTTATTAGTTGTCGGTGGTAGAGTATTCACATGGTCTGATTGTCTGCTAACTTGGAACTTGATCATCTTTACTGGCTCTTTTCTTTCTGGTTGTTTGCTTCTTGAACCACTTACATAGCCTAAACCAGTCTTCAAGAAAGGATATCTTTGTTTTCTCATAATGTCGTTTAGTTCTACCGAGGCTTTAATTCTTGGAATATTTTGGAGATACAATGCTTTAAACTTCTCCATCTCTTTTCTGGTTTTTACTACCTCTTCTTCCAAGGCTTCACATCTTGCCTTCTTCTCTGATAACTATTGTTTTAGAATGTCCTCTATTTTCTTTGCTTATTATAATTCCACTTTTAGCAGGGCAAAGTCTTCATTAGGTTTTTTACTTTCTTTCTCGAACTGTATCAACAATTATTTTTTATTTTTATTCTTAAATCCGAGTCTAGCAATTTCTTCTAGGGAACTAATCAGTTCACCTTCCAAGTCAACTAGAACTTCTTCATCATTAACATCACTTCCTGTGCTTTTATTATCATAATCCTCTTTGGCCATAAGCATAAAGTCATTAACCTTATCTTCACAAGAAGAGTCACTATCTGTGTCTCCTGAAGAGTCATAATTGTTTACACATAAACTTTTCTTTTTACCAAATCTCTTGGATTTGTACTTCTCTTCACCTTCAGAGTTCTAGTCCTTCTTCTTGTGTGGACACTTAGATGAAAAGTGACCTATCTTTCCATAGTTAAAAAATTTGAAGGGAAACTTGCCTTGGTACTTGCCTGATCCTTTCTTTAGTCTTCTCACAAATTTTTCTTCAATTTCATCAGGCTCATAATCCTCATTCTTATCTGCTTTAAATGATGCTTCTCTAGAGGTGGGTTTATCTTTACCTATCCTCATTTCATAAGAAATCATAGTTCCTATGAGTTGGTCAATAGGTATAGCTTTTAGATCATTGAGTTAGTCTATAACAAAGACCTTTGGGTTGAACCTATCTGGCAGAGATCTCAAAATTTTCTGAACTAAAGAGGGTTCCTCAATTTTTTCACCAAGTCCTTTCATTGCATTTACTAGTTCTTCAATTCTCAGAAAGTACTTCCCAACTATCTCACCCTCTTTCATCTTTCTCTTTTCAAACCGTAGTTTATAGGTTTGAATCTTAGCATCCTTTACCTTTTCATTACCTTCATAACTGCTAATGAGTTTGTCCCACATTTCTTTGGTAGATTCTAAGTGCATAAATTTTACAATTTTTTCTTTTGCAAGCCCACTCAGAATAACATTCATAGCCTTAGCGTTGAAGCTAAATTCTAGCTTTTCATCCTTAGAAGCTAGTACAATTGGTTTTACATAACCATTCTCTACCACATCCCAAAAATTTTCACCTAAAGCCATTATGTAGGTTCTCATCCTAACTTTCCAGAAGACAAATTTTGTTCCATTGAATAGAGGGGGTCTTATTGGTTGAAGTTCCTTCATGGATAGTCATGTTTAAGCTCTAGGATCTACCCTTATATAAAAGGAACCGGCTCTGATACCAATTGTTGGAAATACTAAGACAACTAAGAGGGGGGGGTGAATCAGTTGTTACTGTGCTTAAACAATTTTATGCCTATTGAAATATTATTAATGTTCTCCAAGTGATCATCAAGATTATGCAAGTCATGAACAACAAAAATAATAAACATCAATCACACACATGATATACACAAAGGCAGATATTCACGAGGAAACCCATAAAGGAAGAAAAACTCTTCTTATTAGAATGATAGACAGTCTTTTATGTTGTGTACATCATCTATATTTGAGCACCAACTCAAAATGAGGCTACAACCTCTTCTTTAACAAGATGAAACTTGTAGAGAGCACCAACCCTCTAATTTCTCTAGCACCCACTAGAAGGAAGCACCAACTCCTTGAATGTTCCAGCACCAACTGGATGGAAGCATCAAATTCCAGTCGCACAGGCACCAACTTGTATAACAGAGAGCAATAGTTCTCCCTTGCACCACCCCACCACCTTGGTTTTTCTGGCTACAACCAGATGGAAGCTACAACTCCATGTGTTCAAGCACCCACTTGAAAAACTGTGGACAACAGTCCTCGCTATTACTACCATACCACCTTGAGATATAAAACTTTAATTACTTTTTGTGTCTTTTATACTCCATGTCTCCTCTGCCTTATTCAACTTCTATGCCCTATTCCGCTTCTACCTCTTTCTGCTTCTATGCTCTGCTCTTTTTATTCCTCTGCACAACTCACTCTATTCATCTTCTCTTCATCATTTTATGCTTTGTGTTTCCTATGAAGTCTATACACTTTGCCTCTGATCTCCACTTCAGGTACTGCACAACTTGTACTCCTCCCCACATGCATACCTATCAAAAAAGCACACTATACTCTTTGTTCTGCATGTTTTTCTCACGTCGAGTCCTTTGTCTGATCATTATTCGAACTCTTCGTCTTCCCTGGAGTTTATGATGTATTTGTTCATAATCAGTGGTCATTATCCAAAGATTCTTTGTCTTCTCTGGAAGTTGCAACTCTTCATCTTCTCTGTTAGTTACAACCAACAAATTTTGGCTTCTTTGGCTTCTAAGCCCCTTCCTTCACATGATGTGACCATGACTGTGACCACAGGCCTAAATTTCGATTACTTCATGATCTCGGTCTAGCGATTGCTAGCTCCTTATTTTGATATGAACTTGGGAAATGATCTCACGTGACCACGTGATTGTAGCCGCGACCAAAGGCGGTTTGAGGGAAACCCGCTTTTCGCCCTGCAATTCACTACAAAGCTCCACGTATGCCTTTGGCGATACCATGGTTTTGATTGTGGCCCACTCAAGAAAATTTAAGACCCGAGCATGTTCCAGCCCCACAATTGAGCATGACCATTGATCTCCAATCCCTTGGAGATGCCACTTGCCCAAAGGTTGTTATCTTCCTTCCTTTCCTCCTTCCACGCATGATCCCATATATCTACGATTTGTCAACACGTAGCTCCCTTCCAAATCAATGGCTATGGTTTATTTCGTGATCCAGGCTTTGGGAGTTTCAACTCTCAAACCCTTCTTTCCTCTGTACGTCAATCTTCTGGAGTTGTCAATCCATTGACATGTGTCCCTCTCGAATTAACAGTCGAGATCACCTTCGCGTCTCTGGACTCCGGAGATTTCAAATCTCAACTTCTCGTTTCTTCTGAATAGATATTTTCCAAAATGGAAGATCTGCTGACATGTGTCCTCTTTAATCCAACGACTATCCTCCGCTCCAGGACTTCTCCCTTCATCATTCTCAGATTTTAGTTTCTCCTCGCTCAACTTCCCTCCGAGCGTTTTACCTGGAGCTTGCAATCTAGTGACACTTGTACTCTCATAGATCGATGACTCCCAACTGATTTGGTTGTTCGAGCTTAGGAAATTTCAAACCTTTCTCCTTCGCATTTTCCTAGAGTATTTCCACCCGAATGCGTAATATTCTGACACGTACCTCTCCTGGCGATCAACGACCAGGGTCTTCTTCGAGTCTTTGACATTCGGGACTTTGGGCCTTTAGTCTAATAATTGGTGGTAAAAATCCTGAAGTAAAACTCTCGTAGTGGCATAAATTGCTTACGTCACTTGATGACATGACACGACCTAAGTAGTTGCCGCATGTCACTCAGATTCATGATTTTCACGTACCCGAAATGTCGATTCAACTTGAAACTTGTCATTATTTGATTGTGCCATGTGTCCTTGTTGACATAGTCTTGCTGATGTGAATCTCCTCATGTGACAGATGTTCTTCTCCTAGATATAACGGTTGTCCTAACTCTCAAAATGTATCTTAGATCGACGGTTGAGAGCGACTTCATACCTTCATCCTTAGAGACTTTAGGACTTTTCGTTTCCTGTCCAACCACAAACTCTCGAAGTAATTCGCTTTGGAGTTGTGGATCATGTGCCACCTGTTAGTCTTGACAATGGACGATCCCTACTTACTTTGGGACTTTGAAAAGTCCGCTCTCCTATGCTCATCCAAAGGCTTAACTTTCGTGCATTTATCTCTAGATCTAACGAATGTTGATTCTTGACATTCATATCCAACAGATTAGATCTGTACTTCTCCTCTGCACTTTCTCTAGTCACTGGACGTTGATCTAACGATCATCTCATTTTCTCCAGATCCGATGGTCCTTATTCATTTTGGATTTCAGCCTTCGGGTAATTCGACTTTTAGGTTGCCAATTATTCTGAGGTGAAGTTCCCCGAACAGTAACCTCCTCACAAATTTTGACCTGAACAAATTGTTGTTCGTCGATAATGTTCTCAGATCGATGGCTCGATATATTTACGGTGTTTCTCTTCTATCTTATCCCGTCCTTCCACTTAGAATGATCCAACAGTTGTTGGGTATTCGGGATTGGTGATCCAACGACCACTGTCATTCTTCCTCCTAATATTTCTTGCCTTCTTCTCTACCTTTTGTTCTTTCCATCAATGACATGCACACTCTTCCTGTGAACATGCCAACAAAAGGGGCCTCCCTCCTTAAGGTAGGTATGCCTTTCCCAAGAGGGGCCTAAGACTCCCTGAAAATATCGGAGGTATCATAATCAGTTATAAGGTCCCTAATGGGCTTAACAACCATTCAGTTAGATCCCCCCAGAGAGGTAATCCTCCATAAATGTTGTGTGTTGTTTGACCCTTACCTGAACCAAGGTACTTGTAGAATAACCCCTGCAAGTAACCTATGTGGTACCTATGTGAAGTAACTAAGAAACCATGGTATAACCGATGCACATGCAAACAATCGTAAGTTAGGTCTACTGTATGGGTAGGGTAACAAAGCCTGAAACCTCGAAAACACCGTCTCTCACAGAGGTAAAGGTATTGGAAATATCCTCATATACATATAGATCCCCATAAATATATCTAACTCTAAGAAGTTATTGGGGGGATATCCCCTCAACCAACCTCACGTGACCTCGTGCTTAACTCTGGTGTAAGCGGAGCCTCCTGACGTCACCAATTATACAATGGATTTCACCACTCCCTTAGTCAGACACATATGTTGATTTAATAGCCTTGAAGAAGTTTATTCACAAAATCCTATTCCAAGGCTCTAAATCCTAAGCTAGTTTGTGCACCCCAGAAAATAAAATAATTTCTAATCAATTTTAAATTATCAGCATTACTTTTAGTGGCCTTTCTTACTCAAAAAAGGTGTGGTCATGAAACTAATGATGTTATGACTCAACAAATAAAATAAATGAATATGAATAGAATGCAAAGTCCTAACTTCAATTCCCAATAAATGATAATCTTTTCAAATGAAATTTTCAATTTAGTTCTGCAATTCCAAACAAGATGCAATATTTCTATATATGTGCTAAGATCAATGATAAGGACCCAAAATATCAAATGGCAACAATGAAAAATGATTAATATTTTTTGTATTTTCAATATAAAAGAATGAAAATGAAAGGACTGAGCAACAACCTGATCTAAAGATTCCACTGTATGTAAGTAGATACAAACCAAGTAGGATATCAAGAAGCAAACACCCATCCCAAGATGCAAGGACAATCAATGAAAATGATGATGTGAAAGGAACCACCCTAAAATTCAACCAAAGAAAGGTTTTCTATCATTCCACGAGAACTTAACAGTCATAATAGAGCCCCAAGAAGACTCAACAACCATAAAAAATTACCCAACAAACATCAAAATCAACAACCAAGCAAAGACGAATGATGTACATGACCGTTCAGGGGAAAACCACGTATATACACTTCTTGTAGAAGGACAACATGCGTATGTACATGACTGTCAGGTAAAAACCCGCGTATATGTGTTAAAACAATGCCAAACTAAGGATAAGGCTAAGAAACTTAGTCTCAAAATGAACAGAGGTTGTCAAGCAATCAGACGACAAGAAAATCAATATAAATGAGAGAAATCAAAGAATAAAAACACTCCAAACCCCAAAAAGAAGATTCTATCCCCAGTATGGTTGCCAATTTTGTTACAAGGAAAATATTTCTATGGAAAGGGGTAAATGAAAACAGATGGAAATGACTGCAGAAATCAACTCGACTCCTAGGTATGCTATATAAACAAATATTCTAACAAGACAAGATAAAGAGCATACCTCATGAAGATGTTCGATGAAGTCCATCATTGAGCACTTGACCCAAAGCAATACACTTGCAACTTGTCCTCAACAACCAAGAAATGCAAGCATATGGTGATAATATATAAAGTTAGCACATTCGATAGAATAATCCATCAACATTCTTAACAAATATGCCCATGGAATAACAATTCAAATATTTGCAAGATATTAATTAGATGAGAAAAGAGTATTTCTATTAGAATGTAATCAACATAAGTGAACGAATTACAAACTTCTGTGTCGGCACGGTTCGGGACTGAGAAACTAATTCCCTTCCAGCTGGGCCTCCACCACTTCAATCCTCCACTGAAGGCAATCTCATATAAGAGAGACAATGAGTTTCTCAATCAATTAGGTAAGAGCTTGGGGACTGAACAATCTGTTCAGACTTAAAAGGACAAAGGGATGTAGACTCAATATGAAGAGAATAATTTCTCCAGAGTAACTTTGCTCTCAAAGTTGAATTCTTATCCTCTTTTCCATGGCTTGGATATGGCCCATTTATAGCCTTCAAGTGGAACTAAAGGGCCGAGTTAGAACGTTTCCAATATATGGAAGGTCAAGGATCATGGATCCCATGACGTGACATGGAAAACTGACACTATTTTTTAATTTTGGGCACAAAACCCGATGTACGTGGGTTGTAATGGTGCAACCTGCATATACAAATGTTGTATAATAGTTAGGGCACATATATGTGAAAAGGTATTGTTTTTATTGCTGAGATTTGCAAAAAGGGACTTCAAGTCTGGATAGGGAAATGAAAAAAGGCCTTCTGAGAAAATTTGCATAGGGTGAGGCAAATCTTGCTATAACACATCCATTTCAAATTAACCAAGGAAATGTGTCCCAAGACATAGGAGAAGATATAATACATGTCCAAGTTCCCTTATTCATTAGAAGTTGGAAACTTGATGTATGCTATGGTGTGCACACGACTAGATATTGTACATGTAGTGGGAGTTGTGAGTAGGTACACAAACAATATAGGTAAAGAACATTGGGGGGTAGTAAAATGGATTCTCAAGTATTTGAGAGGTACTGCTACTCATGCATTATGTTTTGGAGGTTAAATTGTTCTACAGGGATATTTTGATTTAGATATGACATGTGATAAAGATAGGAGGAGAAGCACCAAAGGGTATGTTTTTACTGTAGGTGGAACAACAGTAAGTTGGATTTTGAAATTGCAAAAGGTTGTTTCACTTTTAAAACCAGAAGGAGAGTATGTTGCTACTAAAGAGGCTAGTGAAGATATTATTTAGTTGCAGAGGTTTATGAAGTAATTGTGAAATAAGTAGGAGAACAATAGGTTGTATTATGACAACCATAGTGCCATTCATATTGCAAAGAACTCAACCTTCCATTCTAATACTAAGCATACACAACTCAGGTACCATTTGATATGATCCATTTTGGAAGATGGACAATTGAAGTTAGAAAAGATACATGCTAGCCAAAATCCTGCAGACATGTTAACAAAAGTAGTAACTAGGGAGAAACTGAGTTCCTTCTTAGTTTCAGTCGAACTTCAAGCATGAAGGTGAATATGAGAAATTTTCTAGGTCCAAGGTGGATCATAGTCCAACAGGTACTGTAACAGTGGATTTGTTGTGATCAATCTCCAAGTGGGAGATTGTTGGTTGTGGAGCTTGATTATCTTCCCTATTTTGGACCCCATTACTTGACGGGGGTATGTGGGGGGATTCCCCCCCATATATCTCACCCGAGGGGGGGAGTGGCAAGAAATTTTGGAGCCCCCCCCTTGGCGGGGGTTCGGGGGTAGTGCCCCTAAAGAGATTTTTTTTGGGAAAAAATTCTTGTAAAATATTGTAATTTTGTATTCAATCTAGACCATTCATTATAAGGTCGCAGATATGACAATAGAAGTTATGTTAAGGTTTTTTTTTTCCCTAGAAGGAAACCCTATTTTATGAGGGAATTGTATTTTGGATGTGTATGTGAGTGAATTATGTATTATGAGAGAGGAGACTGTGAGAAAAAGAAGAGGAATTTACAACGTGTGTGTTGTAGGTTGTATCCCTTCATTTGTTGGATAATAATAAAGGAAGGACATATAAATTTCTCTGGTGGACGTATCCCACATTGGGTGAACCACGTATATTTGTGTCTCTATTGTATTGTGTATCTTCTATGTTTTATTTCCACATTTTTTTTATTTTATTGCTCCATGATACTGTTTTTCTAACACGAACAACCGCCACATCCACATGTTCATGTATCCCATGTGGAATTGACAACAAAAGTTAAAGTAGTGGAAATCAAATCTGAACCATCCAATCCAAAGGTGGCTTGAGCCTGAGAGCAGAGGAAGTGCCTACCGCAAGCTCCAATATCACCCAGCTATATGGTCAGATCAAAGAGGGTGGGTGAGAAAACCCAATACATGAAATATCATGCACTTATCATAAAATTTATGGGCCTATGGCCCTTAGAAAGAGACCTAGTTAAATAGATCAAATCTTGGTGGAAGCCTAAACACCATTTTGATATTCATCTAGGCTCCAAGAGTTGCTTCACAATGATATTCCATAATCTAGAAGACATGGATTGGGTCTTTGAAAATGACCCTTACTTCTTAGCCCAAAAAAATAATATTTCACCCATGCTCATGTTGGATCAATCTATATTCACTCCTACGATAATTTTGGTTGGACAGAATCCTAATGGGAATAGGGAACAATTGGGAATATTTTTCAAGGTTGTTGAAGCCACAAGACAACACCACTACACCTCATATGCATAGATATGTGTATACATGAACATATCCAAGCCCCTCTCGACTCCATATGCTTAGAATATCAAGATGAGGATTGGATCCAGACAATTGATTATGAGCACATCCCCTTCCGGTTCAAAAAATGTCATAAAATGTATCATAACAAGTGCATCAACCATGCACCAAACTTGCATAATCAACACTTGTACCATACCATGTGTCAACCATGCACATCAACCATGTACATCAACCATCAACACCTGTACCATACCATTTTCCAACCATGCACAAAACCTCCACCAATATGCCAATATCACCAAGATGTGCCTCAAGCATTATTCCAACATCAAGTGTCCAAAATGCACCTCAATCATGTGCCAAAACAAGAATTAATCTATGCCTCAAAAATGATTATACCAAAATAAACAAGACATGCATCCAACCATGTACCTCAAAACATGTGCTTCAACCATATACCATATCACTCATGATATGTCTCAATCATGCCATACACCATAACATCATCAACATGTAACCATAAAAACATGCATATAAACATACCTGTAACTCTCTAAAAGACCTAGTGTATGTGATCGCAGACCTGCAGACCTTCCTCAACTTCAATAATAAGAGAATAGCACCTGCATCAAACTTTACCTTCATCTCAAGGGACTAGTTTTTGGATTAGTCACAAACCCTAAATTTCAACAAGAATAACTCTATACCTATAATGAATAAAGGTATGAAAATTGTACACAATATTTTTAAATATATTCTCTACCATTCCTCCAGGTTTCACTTCTTGGAACCTTCCTAAAAATGATTTATAGAAAAAATGGTTGAATTCTAGATTATTCTAGAGAGTGAACTTGTTGAGCATACCACAAGCGGCATATTTGATATCTGGATATGAAAATCACACAAAACATACTACGAAATGTAATATATCCAATGCATTTTTTATCACCTAATTTCAACCTTCTATGAAGACGTTATGACCTTTTTACTTGGAACACTTGTTTGAGGCTAGTTCTAGGACTAGCCAACAACCCTATATTCCAAAGAGTGTATATCCAAAATGACAATGATACAAAATATGAAATTTATACCACATGGATATTAATATTTCTTATCAATATCCTCCAGGTTTCACTATCTTATTCATTCTAGAAATAAATTTATACCAAAAATTTTAAGATGACCTGTAAATAACATACCTTAGAACACATCCTCACAAGACTTCATCCTCCCTTGCAATTTTGACCTTCTTTCATTCATATTCCCTCTAAAAATGACTCATATATACCTGGTTACCTCATATAAGAATCAATTGATCACTTATATAGATAGCCAATGAACTTGTGTGTATAAATCATGTTCTTATGAGAGACTTCTTGAGGTGTATTTATACTTTTTATAAGTAATCTATTTCCTTAACTTTATGACCTCTTTCCTTAACTTTAGGGCTTCTTGAACTTTCTTGTAACAACTAATTTACCCTTTCATTAAGTACGTGTAACCAACTAGGGGATTCTTGACCATTCTTTGGGGCTTCCAAATTCACAAATCCATATCTCCCTAACGATGAGGAACCACGTGGCGTTCCACATATCACTGGAAATGACACAATGTGTACTATCCATCTATGAAATTCTTACCTAAAATTTCACTTTTCTTCATGTTCATGTTCCTTAATAAACTTTGGGTCCCATAACCACACCTCTGGGGCTACATTTAGACTACATCAAATGTACCTAACTGACCCACCATCAATCTCGATCATACAAATGTCAATCAATTGTCCAACATATCTAGACCTCTCCAAGGGTTGACATCAATCTCTAAGGGTTTACTTAAATCTCCAAGATCACTCTCCAAGGGTTGACATCAATCACAACCAATTATCTAAACCAATTTTCCTACACTAGGACTCGTCTTTATGGATTCATAGCCCTGGATCAGGGGTGACCTGCTGTCGAGAGTAAATGAAAAACAATATCTATGGTTGGGAGAAATTTGCAGCCAGGTGGTGATGGTTTAATTAAAGATAAGTGCTCTTTTTTTTCTGCATAATTCATATTCCATTGTGTATATTTATCTCTGAGATGTATTTTCGAGTGCATGCTTGCTGGTTATTGTTGTGCATGACACACTATTCAATTCTTGGATGGTTTAGCATGAATCTTGATTACTGCATGTGTGTTTATTACATTCTTTCACTCTTGATTTCAAATTATTTATTATCATAATTTGAAATACGTTTTTGAAGTGCGATTTGTTGGCGCATAGTGGGAAGACTCGGGGTTCAACATTAATTCCCCAACAAAACCATAAAGATACTGTCTCTTACGAAATCACTCGCAAACATGTGAAGTCTCACCTGAGGTATCTATGGGAACTTCAAGAACCAGGTTCCCGAAGTCATGGAGGAATGTGAGGCATTCATTCTAACCATTCAACTTAACATTCATTCATTATACCATTCATTATGTGCACGAAACCATAACAACATATCACATATTCATATTAACCAACCTACATTAAGTGTGTGTAATAAACAAAACAATAATCAAACACATCACATCATAGCAAAGAGACACTATATTTTAACGCGGTTCCCCAATATTGGCTACATCCATAATGATAGGCTTCTTATATTATTATTCAACATGATGTCTTACAAAAGGTGCATACTGTTCTAATACATAATATCTCAATTCTACCCCAAATATCCCTTGTAGTTCGTGCATATAGTGTACACTTAGCTCCTTCTCTCATTTTCATCTCACGTCCACCTTCAAACTTCTTTATTTCTACCCAAAATCCATACATATTTATACATTTACATTAGGGATTATCCCGTTACAAAATGGACCGAAAGTCCTAACTAACTTCCTTCTTTCCTTCCATGCATGCTACTCCTTAGCCGACTTGTTGCACAATTTCTCCTATGTGATTCCCCAAACTAGTCCCAAAATGTCATGCTCCAAATAGACCCCAACACTCACCTATGGCTCTTCTCGAGCTACTTCAGGCCTTGTTCCACGTCACAATGAACTTCTAGAACGTTTTTATTGCAATCCTGACCTTTTCCTTTACATGTGTTTCATCCTGAAAATTCCCTCAGCTATCTATGCAGTAATATGGGTCTTCAACTTCTATGCACTCTCTTGCACTGCCTGCTTTTCTATGCCTTGCAGAACTGCAAGTTCTTTTGTTACCCAAAACAATTCCTCTTGTAGTATCTTAATATTTTGTTTGTCAGATTGTTGTTTTTCTCTTATTTGGTTTATGTCTACATACAGATTCCTATTCTCCGTGATTGCAACCATATTTTATTTTGGTGGAAGAGTGATCATCATCTCTTTAAAAAAATTCACCTCCTCCAACACAACCTGCAAATTCTTCCCTATTCCTTGCAAATTTGCATCTTCTGCTAGTTGACTCCATATTTTTGTTCTTTCTTCATACACCTTGTCACACTCTAAATTCTTGATACTTTCCATTGTTGTCATTTTTGTCTTCTCCCTTTGCTCCCTTTCTTCCAGTGGAGTGCTTGTCATAGTGCACACTTCTAAGTCTATTATATTTTCATGGAATCCTTGAATGGATTCAGTAATCTTCAACACTTTCTCTTCTAATGGAGAATATACTTTTATTCGTATCTCTTGAAAATTGCTAGACACTTTCTACACTGAGTTTTTCAACCTTCCTATTCTTTGTTCCGCCTCATCCTACTCCATCATAACTTTGTTATGTTCTCTCTGCAATTATACCTTATCATTTTTCACTTTGGTCAACTCCATCGTTGTCAACTCTGTACACAAATGTATCTCTTGTTTAATAATTGTCTGCAAACCCTTTAATACATTCATTGGAAACTGTGACAAGACTAAGTCAGTATGACTTAATTCTTGTGTTTTCTCTTTCATCTATGTCAAGGGGAATTCTAATGCCCATGTTGACAACTTCATTACTCTACACTCTCATGGTGCTTCTGATGGGTGAAAGGTTGATGGTCTTACTTCTGTAATTTTTTTTGTACTCTTCATATATTATTCCTCTATCCTTTGCTATGGTGTTATCTTGGCTTCTTTCACAAGTTGACACAATGAAGCTATTTTCTCATGTACATACGTGTGTATCTCCTCCTGTTTATGTGTTTCACATTGAAATTCTTCGTTCATCACTTCCTTTACTTGATCTCCTATTTTCTCTAAGTCATATTTTGTCAAGGCCTGGGGTGCTACTTCCTTGAATGCTTTCCTCTTCTTGTGTTGGTGTATTGATTTCCCCTTATCTTGTTCTTTCCTCTTCTCTCTAGGGCGTGATACTATTTTCTGTCTATCTGCTGTGTCATTTCCTCATCCTTCTTATTCTTCTTATTTTGGATCATTCTCTGATGGTTGTGTTTCTATATGGTTTGTTTCTGGTACTGGAGTTTTCCACTCATCCTCCCAATATTTTATAATATATCCAACCTCATCTCATGTCAACCTATATCTAATAATCAACCATTGTTGATCCAGGTCCCTCTTGACTTGCATATACATATGATGTCTTCCTACTTTAAAACACACAATATCCTTGTATGCTTCCACTACCTGTGGTAGTATGCATGGTGTATCCTGAATGATTTTCTGAATTACCTCCTTGTAAAGATAGAAAGTAATGTTATTATCTAATTATCTTTCCTTCTGCACAATATTCCACACGTTCACATATCTTGGTGTTAAACATGGTTTCTTCACAACTCCCAGAAATTGAGTGTCTTTCAAATCCCTCCAAGCCATTAATACAATTAACATCAATAGCCATGCATAATGAAATTTTGTTCCTTTATCTTGTGACTCCCTGCAATCCATCAAGAATTGGTTTACCAGGAATGTTTCCCAATTCATTTGTACTCCTGAGACACACTTCTCAGCTATGTCTATTACACCTACTGGTACTTGATCTTTGCAACATTTTCTCAATGAATTACAGACCAACACATGTGTTGAGAACTTGACAGTATCATCATTAATACTTGTAACATCCAAACTGCACACTCCTCTATGTGTGCCATACTTATCTTTCATCTTCTCTGCCAAGGATTTCTCCCTAGATTTGTTTGTGAATATTGAAAATGATTCTTCTCCTATTTATGGAAGTCTGGTGATCCACACAATTAGTTGTGTATCTATGGACATTGCTCTATCTATCCACAAGAACCCCCCATGGATGCAACTTAACAATATCTTGATACATATGTTTATCTCTGTGTTTATGCAAAAATGTGGTATCTCTAAAAAATTAAGTATTCTTGTTTTCTCCATCCCTACTAACCACACATCTGGCTATACTATAACTGCCTATGAATCTGGACTAAGCTTTGTGCACATGTACTTGTCTGTTGCTAACTCTGGAAACTTATTTACATCTTCCAAGTTGTGGTATGCATACTTCAAATTTTCTATCGCGCCCAAAATATCTCCTTCAATGATTAAACTTGGTGGGATATCTAGTTCGACAATTTCATACTTCAGTTCCTTTGGTAGCTTAACCTGCTTCGTTGTCAGCTTCCTGGGTGGTACATAATCATTCAAAAAGTTAATCGTGATTGGAAATGATATTGACGCTTTTGGGGTTTCCTTGAATACCATTATCAATGTGTTCCTTGTGTGTTTTTTCTTATGCTATGATGAGGATCCTCCTATCTTCGGTGCTTTCATAGCACTCTGAAACACACTCGGCTCTCTCTGCAACACTATCTCTCTCTAGCTCTTTGTTCTCTTGAATTTTCCTGCAATAATAACCTGTCCCTGTCGACCCCTCATCTTCTTTTATAGCCTATCTCCATATTCTTCCATTCTTCTTCGCACCTAAGTTTGTGGTCTAATCCACTTGCATTCACATTTAATTATTTCCCTAATACTTCATTAACTCTATATCCTCCGATGGATCATATGGTATATTTTCTAGCCTGTCAAAATAATCTTGACGGTTTTCCTTTATGACTACGCGTCTCCACTACCTCACCACCATGTTTTCTCTTTAAGACTTGTCCTGTAAACTATGTTTTGTAATGATTTTCCTTCCCTTTGTGCAAATCTTTATCACAATTGAATCCTCCTTGCTACACACCTTCCTCTCTACATCTATGCGAAATTTTCTAGTTTATTATCGTATGCATGACTTCAATATTCTTTCCTCAAACTATTTTATTGTTTTTCTTCATTTATTTTCCTTTCTATAATAAAAATATTATTATACAAGTACTATAGTACACATTCTGCGTGCTCAGACTAGTGTGCAAAAGCACGAATGTCCCTATATTTTTTTAGTCAAATACCATTTACTAGTCCTTCGATGGGTTCCCCATTCTGTTTCTCTGTCAGAAACCTTATCACGTAAGGGCCCAACCAATGCATTTGGAACTTTATATGGTGCTACACAAACTTGTTGTCATAAAGAAAAACTAAGTCTCTTGTCTGGAACTTCTTATGTTTAATGTGTCTGTCATGTTAATATTTCTCGTGTGCTTTCTGAACTTGTTGATGGAATCATGAGAGAAAACAATCTTCCTCCAGTTCTACTAGCTCTGACAGTCTTCTTTCTATCGCATCCAAATCGGTAAGCTCTGTCAATGTGACATTGCATAGACTCGGCATGGCGAATTCCATAGGCATAACTACTTCCTGACCATACACTAATATGAATGGTTTTTATCCTACCAACTTATTACTTGTTGTTCTATATGCCCACAACACTACTGGAATCCTCGAGTCCTTAGTATCTTAGCTTGCACTGCATACCTTCATCAACACATGTTCTAGGGTCTTGTTGAATGCTTCCGCTATTACATTTTCCTGTGGATGGTAAGGTGTACTTTTCTGGTGATGAACCTGAAATTCCTCTGTCAACGCAGAAATCGTCTTTTTCAAAAAATGATTTCCTTGATCACTCATAAGGATTATCATACATCCAAACCTTGTCACCACATTTTCAAATAGAAACCACACAACATTATCCATGCTACAATCTCTGACAGGTTATGCTTCAGCCCATCTGGTTGAGTAATCTGTCACAATAATGATGTATCTCGCTCCTGACCTTTTTTTTGGTCGATTGATCAGTCCAAAAAAATCGACTGCCCATTTATCAAATTATTTTAAAGTCACTTGTGGTAATAAATAATTTATTCTCTCCTGGAAAGCTTCCCGATTCCTTGACAGACATCAAAGGTCTGACAGAAATCCTTAGCATCTTTATGAAGGGTGGGTCTCCATAGTTCTACATGAAAAATCTTTTGAGTTGTCACTTTTCATGCATAGTGAGCTCCTATAACTCCTTCATGTTCCTTTGACAATATCATATGTCTTTATTCTCCAATACACATCATCGCAGAGTACCATCTATGCTTAACTTATAAAAATGTCCTGCTATTAGTTGATAATTTGCTTCCTTCACTACTAACTTCTTCTTCTGCGCAACTGTAAACTCAGGTGGGGCTACTCCTGTACTCATTAATTGGAATATATCTCCAAAATAGTCATAAACCATCTGTATTGCAAATAAGTGCACATCTGGTAGACTATCACCCGAATTTCCTGCATCTTTGCCTGATAGTATGCATGAAAAATGATCTGATCTTGAGTTTAACTTTCTTGGCTTCAAAATTACTTCGAATCCATATTCATAAAATAGTAGTATCCATCTACATATCTTCCCCCAACATTTTAAAGTGCGAACCCAACAAATAATGTCTAAATTTATGTAGTGCATATACCGTTACCGATCGTTCATGTTCTGTAGTAGTATAATTCCTTTCCATAGTTGACAATTTCCTGCTAGAAAATGAAATGGGGTTATCTAAATCTGCTTCTCCTGGTTGTTCTAGAAGGATGCCTAATGCTATAGATGACGCATACACTTGAACATGGAACTCCTTCTTCCAATCTAGAAATATCAAAATTGATGTGGTAACTAACTTCTACTTCAAGGTATCCAAACTCTTATGGAATTCCTCATTCCATTGAAATGTCACTTCCTTCTGCAATATATTTTCCACTGGAGTTGTGATTTGCGCATATCCACTAATGAACTTCCCATAATAATTAGTATGGCCCAATGTTTCTCATAACTGTCACACATAAGTAGGAAGTGGAAAATCAACAATTACCACAATCTTCACATGATCAACCAATCGTCCCTGTTTACATACTACATGGCCCAACAAAATACCAAATGTAGTGCATACAATGCACTTCTTTAAGTTTAAATATATCTGAAATTGTTTGCATCTCCTTCCAAAATCAAGTGAAGAGTTTCAACATGGTATTTCAACAACTAAACATTGTCCAGTCATCTAAGTATACTTCCAGGAAATTATGAATAAATGTTGCTACAACCACTCGAGAGAATATTGTTGGTGCATTCTTCAATCCAAAATACATAATTGTGTGCTGGTAACATCACCATTCTATCGCAAATGTAGTATTATGTCTATCTTCCATCAAAATATTAATCTGATGATACCCTGAAAATCCATCAGTGAATGAGTAGGCTTTCCTTCTTCCTAAATTCTCCGAGACTTCATCTGTAAATAGAGTAGGAAATGGATCGTGTAGGAAAGCATCATTCAGTTTCCTCAAATCTACACAAATTGTGATTCCTCATGTCTTCGTATCCTGAACCACCATCGAAATAATCCACTCTGAATCTATGACAGGTTCAATAATTAATGCTTCCAATATCATGTCTATCTCTGATTTCACCTTTTTATTATACACTCGGTTCAGTTGATATGGTCTCTTCTTAACTAGATTAGCATATAAATTCAAAGGGATTGTTGGCACACGTGTAGGTAGGTTCAAGACCCTAGGTTCAAGTTACTTAGTCCAACAAAACCCTACAGACACTATCCCTTTCGACATCACTTGCATGCAGACGAAGTCTCACCCGAGGTATCTTTATGGGAACTGCAGGAACCAAGATTCTTCAGCGGTGAAGGAAAGATTGGAAGCCTTCTCTTTCAAACCTATATTTACATAATTATACATGCACACCTTCATATATTCATACCATTTAGGATTCAAACATATATCCATGGTTATTTCACACTACTATATCATCAAAAACATCAAAGATAACCATACATTCTCATTAAATCCTTGAATTAACATATCTAAACATACAATTACACAAGTACCATGGATTAACATCTAAGCATAAATTTCTACATAGATTTACCGTGGTTCACCCCCATCCAGGCTACATACACAAAATATTGGCTTCTTTATTATAGTTGAGTATCTTTATTGTGTTATGTGCTACAATGGAGCCTTAGAATACAATATTCCTCACATATGTAATTTCTTTATAGTGCTCTACTCTCTAAAATTTTCTTTCTCTCTCAATCTTGCGGATCCTTTACATATTTTATACATTATGCTCAGGTTCTTTTTCCATATCATAATGAGTTGGATACCATTCATGCTCGGCTGGTGATAACTCATTATGATATGTATAAAACTCAGGTAGACTGGTTTTTCTAGATTTTATGTTAGCTATTCTTTATTTTCCCCCATCTTCTGCTCTTCCCTCTCTCTTATTTATTTATATTCTTGATATTCTTCTTCCTTCACCCTTCATGCACCTTTTCCCTGTACCTCGTCTCTTCTCACTATTCCATCCCCAAAAATGCCTTCCCAATAGACCCCCAAAACTCACCTGTGGCTCGTCCCAAGCCACCTAGGCCTATTTTATCTCGCTCATCCATGCCTCAGAAAATTTTTGGAGGGTGTCCTTCACTTCTTATACTACTGTTGTTAGTTCTTCTTCCTTGTTCAATGTTTCCTCCATTTCCTGTACTATCAAAATAGTAAGTTTGGCCTCAGTGTCTTGCACTACTAATGTCATAGTGCTTTGTGTGGTAGCTAGTTCTTCTAGTACCCCAAGGGATTTGTCCCCTTGTGGTTGTAATTATTGTATTATCTTTCATTGTTCTTCATTCAGTTGTTCCACTGCAATGTACAATTTCCTATTAACCAGGAGTGTTTTCATTATTTCTGTTGTTGGTAAAGTATTTACATGCTCAGTTCCCTCATGTGCTTGTTCCTGTGTAGTACTTATTTTCTCCTCCAGTGCTTCAAGCTCTAGGTTGGTAGTAAGATATATCCAAATGCATGTGCCTTCATCGCACATCTTTATGCATTCTTTTTCCAAGATTTTGATCTTGTCCATCGCTTCCTGAGCCATCCTTTCCCTTTTTTCTCTTTCTTATAGTGGTGTCCCTAATAGTGTGCACATTTCCAACTTGATGATGTTGTTCTGGAGTCCCTTGATGACTGTGCTTATCGTGGATACCTTCTCTTCTACTATGGCCTCTATGGTACTTCTAGGACTTCTTTGAATAAGTTATGGACTATTGCTTGGATTTTCTTTGTTAATCGTTCGACTTTGTCCGTTTCCTTCAAGGATTTGTCTGTCGTTTATTCCGCCTTTTCTTTCTCTTTCAAGGCTTTCTCAACCCTAACTTCTACCTCACTCTTCTCTTTCAAGTATTTCTCTTCCTTTCCTTCAATATCACTCTTCTCTTTTACTGCAAGTTCCACTTGTTGTTCTACTACACACTTTTTCTATACTACAGTGGCACATTGCTTCTGTAGTTCCATCTTCTCAGATTTTGATTTCTCTAATTTTCTAGATGTAGTGTCTTCTCAACAATGTAGTTCTTGTGTGATCCCTATTTGTAAATCCTGAAATAATTACATATGCATCTGTGACACGACTAGGTCCAAGTGACTTAGTCCTTGTAGCTTCTCTTGTATTGTGGGGTTGGGTAATCTGATTGTCTCTACTAGAATATGGATCACTTTGTTCTCTATTGTCAGTTGTGTTGGTATCGTAGTCTGTACTTACTCTGTTATTACTTCTTGGCCTATGTTGGACCCTTGTGCAGGTGCCATGTGGAATGTTTCCAATAACTGTTGTAACATCATACATTGTTCCTGCACAATCATTTGTAGTTCTTCGTGCTTATTTGTGGTCTCTTTGAGTACTTCCTCTACAACATACCTTAGTCAGTAGAAAATCTTGTCCATGTCATCATCTGTTAGTGTGTACATGACTGGTGTCTTTTGGGCCTTTGTCTTCTTCCACATAGATAAAAATGTGCATTGGTCCTACCATTTCCTCGTTATATTAGGTGGGGGTTGTGGAGGTTGGTATGTTGTTTCTATTTCTAGGGTTTCCTTCCTGCCATTTCCTTGATTTGTGTCCTCTACCCCATTGCCTGGCAGGTCCATCTCTACATCTATGCATTGTGTTGCCTCAGTGTTCCCATGTTCCACTATATCATCCCCTTTTGTTGGGACCTTTCGGTTTGGTTCCCTGATATAGGTGGATATTGGTGGCCACCCACCTATTCCAACTACCTCCTCTTAACAATTTTTAGTTCAACATGTTCTTCTGTACTTATCTGTAATTGTGAGTTCTACACTTTTTGGGTTGTCTGAAGCCCTACACATCTTCCAAGTGGAGACTACTGGCCACCCACCTAATCCAACCGGCTTATTTTGGAAGTTTTCATGTCAACACATCTTTATGTACTTACAGGGTTGTTTTGGGGCCCTAAACATTATTTTTTGGCTTTCCATAGTCAAACTGTAGACAAAGTCAAAGTTTGACCATTTAATGTGTATTTCTTGAAAATACCTTTTCGACGGGCTATCACGCACCTAAAATGGAGGTCGTATGCAAAAGTTACGACCCCGAGAAGTTGAGGTACCAAGTTACCCATCGGGGCCCACATAAATTTTGGAATTTAATGTCCTAGGATTAGGTTTTTGGATGACTAGGGCTTTTTCATTCATGAGTAATGTTAAAAAGGCCTCTAGAGCCTCATTGTAATCATTTTTCTTAGGCGGATGCATGTAGTAGCCACATCTCTTCTCAAAAAGATGGACGTAGCAGTCACTTGAGGAAGCCCTTGTGTGACAAAGGCTTGAAATGATGGAAAAATTTGCACAGATCCTTCGACGACTTCCCACAGGAGACGCATCTTCATCAAGTGGCCATGCAACCCACTTAAAAGTAGAGGTAAATTTTTATATTCCATTATTTGAAGGAATTATAGATGCAGATGTTGTAGATAAATGGTTGAATCTGCTCGAAGGGTATTTTTCAGTCCACAATTTTTTCGATAGGGAAAAGATTACTTTTGCACTCCTCAAGGTCGTCCCCTATGTTAAGGACTGGTGGGCTACTTACTCTGAGAAAAGGGCCATAGAAGAATCTACAATATCTGTACTACGTAGTCGTCCCCATATGGGATTCCTTTAGGGATTCCATTAAAGAACAATACTACCATATTAGAAGCTACAAGGACAAGTACACAAGATGGAACAACTTGCGTCAGGAAAGGGACTAGACAATACCATATTTCACCAATATTTTCCATACACTGTGCACCAAATTGGGTATCAAATAGTTGTCTGTATAAATACATTCCAATGGAAATGGATTTTATGGACATTGCATCATTGAGTATGACTTATATATATGTTGTCAATATCGAGCAAAAATTTGAACATAAGAGGCGAGATTTTGGATATGCAAACTCCTCACAGTCAAAGTAGGTTAAAGGTGGCCCCAACCCACAAAATAATGGATAGAGAAAAGATGTCCACTCTTAGGACAACCAGTCCAAGTCGCAACACAAGAAAGGTAATGAGAAGTTGAATAAGGACATGGGAAAATGGTGTGAATACCATAAAATCCCTTGGCACAACATTGAATAATGTCACTCCAAGCAGTCATGGGTGGGGGAGCTGAAAGCTTCCAAGTCAGAGGAAGATTCTCACTCTGAATAAAATATAGAAGGAGGGAAGTGGATTATCGATGTTGAACCCAGTTCCATTTTTTCTACCACCAAAGTATATCCAAGAAAACCAGTGCAAATGCATTGAACCTACACATAATAGATCTAGCTAGAAATTACCACACACATTTGCAGAGAGAAATTGAGAAAGAAGAAGCAAGAGAGAAAGAATGGAGTAATTCTCAATAACTGTATTCCACACTCAAAGAGTGAATAATTTACAATAGATATAGGATACATGAGTAACTAATGTGCGATAGTGGTGGTCTAGAGTGATTTGGACACACACCAGTAGTTAAGGGAGTAAACTGCCACCTAGTCTAGTCTCTCAGGCAGTTACGGGAGTGAACTACCACCTAGTTTGAGTTAACTAGTCTATCAGTCTTCAGTTAAATGACTGAAACAGAGTGAAGTGAGGAGGATATTAGGAAACCAAGGAAAATGCACTAGTCTGATGATGATCCCAATGAAAATGCGCATTATCTAGTGATGATCCCAATGTTGCATGGTGATAATCCCAATGTAGCATCTAGACTCCACTCAACTGATCAAACTGAAGTGAAAAATGAAGAGAATATTATCCTTAGAGGAATATTCTTCCTAAAATATAGGATATTGAATAATGAATAATAAACAAGGAAAAAACTTAGGAAAAATAAATCCTAGGTGTGTGTGAAGTAACTCCAACACCCCCCCTGAACATCAGTATTGTGAAAATAAATAATGGGTCCCGGAAACAAGGCCATTTTAGGTACCCAATTACAAAATATACACTAAAATAAATCAGAAAAGAGGGAAAACCTCATGGGAAAAAACCCCCTTGCATAAAAAATAAATGAGAAGGAACAAAAAGAAGTTGCTAAGAAACTGTGTCCTTCACTCCAAGAAGACCTCACAACTGTGCAAGTTTGTGCTCGTTGAAGATTTTGTTGAAGATGTATATGTCTGCATGGATTTGATGAAGTAGATGCACCATTGAGATGTCCACACATATCCACTTTCTCTTCTTGTAACGAAGAATATCCAAATAAATTTTGGATGAAACTTTGAAAACCGTGCATCCGTTTCCGAAAAAACATTGAAATTTTGTTGATTTTAAAATGATCATAACTTCACTTCTTGGACTCAGTTTCAGACGATTTTTTTTTGAAATTGGATATTTTTTCGAGAGGAATTCAAATATCCAATTTGTTTCTGCAAATTGTGCTCAGAAAATATCATAATTGAGTTTGATGTGCGTGACTCCCTTTTTGTCTCCTGAGATGCATGCATTGTGCATGGAAAAGTGTTTGCATGTGATCCCTGAGATGCATGCCATATATATTCCACATGAAATTCATAAAAAAAAATTGAAATGGAGTAGACATCATCTTCAATTAATGGAATACAAATTTTTGCAAATACATTTATAGAAGACTCTTCATAATAAGAGGGTTGATCTTCTAATGGCTTCTCTTCTGGCTCTATTTGTTCAACCTCCTACATGAAATATTCACAATCTTCTTTATTCCTGAATAGAACCTCTAATGTGGTCCATAATTCATTTCAATTTGATTCTTGTGAGTCATCATGTACTTGATGGAGAATTTCAGGATAAATAAACTAGAGGATACATCCTACGACCATATCTTGTCTATTGAGAAAATTGTTTTTCTCATCGGCGGAATCAGAATCTATTTCCATTTCCATAGTTATTTGGTACAAGCCTCTGCATTTGAGTAGAAGAAGAATTTTTGGCTTCCATTCCAAATAGTTATGAGGCGTGAGAAGTATTGTTGGTGAATAATCCATCTTTGATGCGTTCTTCAATCTTCAGTGCCTACAAAAATAATTTGGTGTAGATTTTTCTTAGCAGTCCATTGGCTTTGATACCATGTAAATGTGTTGAACCTGCACATAATAGATCTAGCTAAAAAATACCACACACATTTGCAGAGAGAAATTGAGAAAGAAGAAGCAAGAGAGAACGAATGGAAGAATTCTCATTAACCGTATTCCACACTCAAAGAGTGAATAATTTACAATAGATATAGGATACATGAGTAACTAATGTTCCATAGTGGTGGTCTACAATGATCTAGACACACACCAACAGTTACGAGAGTAAACTGCCAGCTAGTCTAGTCTCTTAGGTAGTTACGTGAGTGAACTGCCACCTAGTCTAAGTTAACTAATCTATCAATCTTCAGTTAACTGAATGAAACAAAGTGAAGTGAGGAGGAGATCAGGGAACCAAGGAAAATGCGCTAGTCTGGTGATGATATCACGAACAATGCACATTAGCTGGTGATGATCCCAATGTTGCATGGTGATAATCCCAATGTATCATCTAGACTCCACTCAACTGATCAAACTGAAGTGAAAAATGAAGAGAATATTCTCCTTAGAGGAATATTCTTCCTAAAATATAGGATACCGAATAATGAATAATAAACAAGGAAAAAACTTAGGAAAAATAAATCCTAGGTGTGTGTGTGTGAAGTAACTCCAACAACCAGAAGAACTAGAGGAAGGGGAATGCCTCTCTCACTTATAGATGTGGGTAAAGGGGGATCTGCTTCATTTCATTGCTGTGGTAGTCAGAGGAAATTGATCTCAGTAGAGGTTGTCAAGCAGCTAGACCTTTCTATGATACTGCACCTACATCCCTACACCATCGGTTAGCTTTTCCAAGGAAGAGATCTCTACATCAGCCAACAGTGTCGTCTTCCCTACAACATCAAGCCTTTCAATGACGAGGTATTGTGTGATATTTCTCCCCTTGAAGCTTGTGATTTTATTTTAGGACAACCATATTTTTGGAAGTGACATGCTATGTATCAGTCTAGACCCCACGGTGTTATTATTACTTTTGGTAGATAATTGTACGGGATACCAAAGGTAGCATCGCCTACCACTATTTCTTTAATCTCTACTAAGAAATATAGTAAGGTCATTTCACAAACCGAGAAGTTCATCTTCTTTGTGATCCATGCTCACAGTAAGTAGAAGATCATTGCCACATCCATGGCCTCTATAAAGAGCCTCTCTTTGTAGAAGAAGCAAGTGGACATGATCATGGAAGAGTACATAGACATATTCTCCTCACCCACCGGGGTACCAACACACTGCCAATTAAAGCATCCAATTGATCTAACCCCCAATGTACCTCTGCCTAATGGACCACTCTATCGTCACTCGCTGATGGAAAATGATGAAATCAAGCGTCATATTCAATATTTTCTTCAAAAGGGTCTCATCAAACCCAAATCCTCCCCTTATAGAAGCCCAATTGTATTGGTGCAGAAGAAATACGAGAACTGGTAGCTTTGCATTGATTATAGAGCATTGAACAAAATCACAGTCAGGAACCGGTACCCAATTCCCAGAATTGATGACCACCTTTGCCAACTCAAGGGGGGAAATTTCTTCAGGAAGATTGAACTAAAGTCTGGCTATCACTAGGTTCCCATCGAACCAACTGATGTATGGAAGACAACTTTCAAATCTAAAAAAGGTCTCTTCGAATGGCTGGTCATGCCCTTCGGATTAACAAATGCACCAGCCACTTTCATGAGGTTGATGGATGATGTATTGAGACCCTTCACCAAATATTTTGTGGAGGTATGTTTGGATGACATCCTCATCTTCAATAGAACTTAGGAGGAGCACATGCATCATATTCAACATGTTTTGAGCACTCTGCGGCAACACAAGCTATATGCCAACTTGGAAAAATTCTCCTTTTGCATGAACAGGGTCCAATACTTGGGCTACATTTTTTATGAGCATGGGGTACATGTGGATCCAGCTAAGATCCAAGCCATCCATGACTGGCCAGCCCTAACCACACTAACCAAGCTTCAGATCTTCTTGGGACTTTCCAACTTGTACCAATGGTTCGTATTGGGATTCTCCCATACTACATGGGCCTTCAGCCAAGTGACCAATGATGGTGGCAAGTTTAAGTTTTCCTGGGGGAAGGAACAACAACGAGAATTTGATGATCCAAAGAATTTTCTATGCTCATCTCTAGTACTCTCCTTACATGACCTAAAAAAATCATTTGAGATTGAGGTTGATGCATCTAACTATGTTGTAGGTGTATTTCTCACTCATCATGGTCATTCAATAGCATACCATAGTGATACACTCTCAAATACTTTATGGAAATACCCCACCTATGACAAGTAAATGTATTCCATTGTACAAGCTTTTCATCAATGGACATATTACATTCAGGGAAAGGAGACAATCATCCACACTGATCACAAGCCTCTGAAGTTCATACCGACACAAGGGAAGTTGCAAAATGACCGCCATCAAAAGTGGTCCACCTACCTGCAGTAGTTCCATCTCAACATCAAGTATAAGACAGGGAGCACAAATCATGTCGTTGACTACCTCAGTCGACCTCTCGTGGTTGCACTCACCACCATGCTCCATTCTTGTGGGCATGAGGCATCTGAGTGGACCCAACTTTGTCACCAAGATCTGGACTTCGCCACCACCTATCATCTCTTGGGTACATGCGTGAATGCCACCAATTTTCGCATTCATGATGTATTTTTATGCCATCTGGGCCATCTATGTCTTCCTACAAATGAGAGTGCAAAGATGATTTGGGAGTCTCACTACAGTCAGATGGTAGGGCATTTTGGCGTGGAGAAAATTTTGGTTGTTTTATAGAAACATTTTTATTGGCCAAAAATTCGACAAGATTTCATCAAGTATATCATATCTTGCACTACTTGTGCCATTTCTAATCCAACCATCAAGAAGAAAGGCTTATACACCCCTCTTCCTACTGCTGATAGGCCTTGGGAATCCATATTGATGGATTACATGTTTGGCCTTTCGTCCACCAAGCAAATACATGATTGTGTGTTTGTGGTAGTTTATTTGTTTTCAAAGATGGCCATTCTCATAGCCTGCAAGAAGAGCATCATAGTGGTATATACTTCCAAGATCTTCTTTGAACGAGTGTGGGTACATTTTTGTATACCATAGACCATCATATTCGATCGGGAAAACAGGTTCCTCAACACATTTTGGTCGAGTCTCTGGTCATTGTTGGACACCAAGCTATCTAAATCCACTGCTTTCCACCCCCAAAGTGACAGCCAGACAAAGGTCATCAATCCGATGATTGTGTACATCATATGCATGTACAACTCTAAGAATTCGCGTACATGAGATGAGATTTTTCCCTATGTTAATCACAAATACAAAAAGGCCTTTCATAGCTCCATCAACCATAGCCCATTTAAGGTGGGGCTAGGATTCCAACCCTTGGGTCCCATTTATTGTGCATTACCATTTGTAACAACATAGGAAGAATATTCAGATGTTCAGTTTGAGGCTGACAAAGCCACTAGGTTCATTGAGTGGATTTAGCACATCTGCTAATAGGTCCATGAGATTTTGCAAAAAAGTCAATTCTAAGTATAATAAGCACCATGATCAACACTAGGTACCACACTAGTTTCAGGTGGGAGACAAGGTCTGTTTACATTTGCAAAAAGAGCGCCTTACAGGTCCCCATCGGAAGCTCTGCCCACTTTTCTATGGGCCTTACACTTTCACCAAGGTTGTGGGTAGTAATTATTTTGAGCTCAACACTCCACCCTTCCTTGTCTTTCACCCAATGTTCAATGTGGACCTCCTTCGGCTATATTGTCCACCATTATTGGACACCTCATAGATCACAGAACAACTGACACCAACATAGATCAACCCTCGGTGCATGGAACATGCATCAATTGATCATATAGTGGACACAGAGGTCAAGGGAACTTTCCAACAATGGATCCATATTTATCGGGTTGTCAAGGCAGGGAAACTCCTACATCGAGGTAAGTGACTCACTCGGGGCTAAACTCAGCAGAAGTTTCCTCACCTGATGGGGGAACTCAACACAATGGATACAGTTTCTTCCTAAGTGGAGAGGACTGATCCAGGTGGATATTGGTGGCCACCCACCTATTCCAACTGGCTCATCTTGATAGTTTTTAGTTCAGCACGTTCTTTTGTACTTCTTTGTGATTGTGGATTCTACATTGTCATGGTTTTTTAAATCCCTACACATCTTCTAGGTGGAGAATGGTAGCCACCCACCTAATCCAACTAGATTATTTTGGAAGTTTTGATGTGAAAACATCTTTTTATACTTCCAGGGTTGTTTTGGGGCCCTAAACAATGTTTTTTTGGATTTCCACATTCAAACTATAGACTGAGTTAGAGTTTGACAACATAATGTGTAGTTCTCTAAAATACCTTTCCAACGGGCTATCACGCACCTAAAACGAAGGTTGTATGCAAAAGTTACGACCCCCGAAAGTTGAGGTACCAACTTACCCATCCAGGCCCACATAATGTTTGGCATTTCATCTCCTAGGGTTAGGTTTTTGGATGTCTAGGGTTTTGGCATTCATGAGTAATGTTAAAAAGGCCTCTGGAGCCTCATTGTAATCCTTCTTCTCTGATGGATGCATGTAGCAGCCACATCTCTTCTCAGAGATAACTACCACCATTTGAGAAAGTTGTTTTTAGTTATCTCTATGTTATTGTATTCAGTCTGTCATCAATTTCGTTCCGCTCATAAATTCGGATCATTCCCAATCCTGCATGACCAACTGGATGTCTTCTTCCATGATATTATACTTTGTTTGGACCCACTCCTCCCTTCAATCCTTCTTGGAATTGATATACATATGATTCTTGACTCTGTGGAGCTCTACAACTAGTCCATATGCCTCCACCATTTGTGGTGACATGCGTGGTGCATTTCAGATACTCCGTTGAATCCTTTCAACATAGAGAAATAATTCTATGTTTTTTTCCATCCGTCTCCTCTTGTTTGGTGAAAATAAAAAATTCGGGTACTTTTCTGCTATGCATGGCTTCCCTCTCAACCCTAAAAATTGCACTTCCTCTGGCTCTCCCCATGTTGTGAAGGAAATCAAAATCAGGAGCCAAGCATAGTGAGACTCCATTCCCTTATCTTGGGCTTCTATGTAGTCTAGTAGGAACTGGTTCAGTAAGAATGGTGTCCATCCCATTGTAGTGACTTCTACACATTTCTCTACTGCAAATATTACCCATGATAGTACTTGATCCTTCCTTCACTTTTGTAACAGATTTCATGCTAACATCTGGTTTTCTATTCAAATGGTTGGGTCGCATATAGTTGGAACATCCAGGATTTGCACCCCTCTAACTATGCAAAACTTCACTCGCATAGCCTCTGACTCTTCTCTTTCCGTATTTTTATCTGCAAATAACAAAGCAGGGTGTTTCCCCTAGGTTGAAAGCCCTGTGATTATTTCTATCAAGTCCGTGTCAATATAAATTATCATATCTAGCCACATGTACCCCCCATGCACAAAGGATAAGAGGATTTTGACGCATGCATTTAATTCGTTCCTATGTTCAAATAGTGGGATCTTGAACAGATTGAGGGGGCATTCTTGCTCCAATCCTCTCGCCCAGACCTTGGTTACTGGTATGCTATACTGTGTAAGTGGATCTACTTTGAGTTCTAGGTATTCATGGGGTGCGCCACATCGATGATTTCATGGTCTGCATATTTCAATTGGGTCACCTTCCCCAACATGTCTTCATCGATGATGACTTCCTCTAGAATGCCTGGGGTCACTAACGTATAGTCCGAGGTCTTCTACAGTATGACCAGCGGGGCTTCATCCTTCCTAGGATGTATATGGTCATGAGGAAACCTTAGCTCTGATGAGGATGCACCAGGGGTTTCCTTAATCTTTGGTTCAGTTGTTGGACCTCTGTTGCGATTCTTCCTTGGTACAATTGCTACTACTCCTGTGGCTATGGGTGGAACCATTTCTATAGTTAACTCGACTCTAACAGTTTATAGATTTGTGCTCTCTATGTTTCCTATAATGCTAAGTAACAATAGCCCATGTTTGGCATCCCTGGTTTCTTTTATACCCTTTTTTTTAGTTGTTCATTTTTCTTCATTCCTTCCCTCTTGTCTCATATGCCCATAACATGATAGGTGTTTGTGTTAATGGAGCTTTATTTCCAAATCCATTGTTGGATTTTCGTCGTGTAATGCTCCTCTATCCTACGTATCGACGAAAATTTTCTTTTACTCCCTGTAATTATGTTGTCTTTATGACTTGGATTTATGGTGTCTTTATGCCTAGTTATAATGAAAATTTAATGACTTGACTGTATCTTCCTGTAACTATTGTTTACGCCCTTTTTCGTAATTTCAATGGTATTTTCATGTGGGACGGTGTATTTATTATTGTATAGTTTATTTCTTTTACGTCAGGTCTTCTTGGTTGGCACAATTTCCCCTCTCTGCGTGGATCCCATTGTCATTTTGTATGCACATGTTCTCTTTTTGTTTCATGAGAAGTTCCTCATATTGCACTACTTGTCGACACTCTTGATAGAGTTTTATCCTACTGCCACTCACCCATCATTTCAACGCTTCTCCATTAAGTTTTTCCAAATAAATAGAACCTACCTTTTTCACCTCCTTGATCACATATGGTCCTAACCAGTGCAGACATAACTTCCATGGGTGCTACATAAATTTGTTGTCATATAGTAGTACCGAGTCATCTGCTTGAAATTTTTCCACTTTAATGTGTCTATCATGCCATGCTTTTTCCCTTTCCTTTTGAACCTGCTGGTGAAATCATGTGATCAATCTATCTTCCTCAATATGTACTAGTTGTGATAGGTGTTCATGTATTGTTCCTGAATCCGAAATATCTATGATAGTTGTGACGCACATGCTTGGTATAATAAAATCCATCAGCATGACTTCCTCTGTCCCATATACTAACCTAATGGTGTTTTACCTGTCAATTTCTTGTCCTATATTCCCATAATACAATAGGGAATCTTAAGTCCTAGTCATCTCTTCCTACATTGCATATTTTTATCAATGCATTCTCTAGGATTTTGTTGAATGCTTCTACTGTTCCATTGGTCTGTGGATGGTACAGTGTACTCTGATTGTGAATTTGGAATTCTTCAGTCAAAGATGATATGGTCTTATTGATGAAGTGTGTCCCTTGATCACTCATCAATGTTCTTGGAAATCCAAAGCAAGTTAATATATTCTCGAACAAGAAGTGCGCAACAATATCTGTGCTGCAATCCGTAACTGGCGCGACTTCTTCCCATCAAGTCAGATATTTTGTGGTCGTAATAATGTACCTCAACCCTGATCATCTTGCTAGTGGGTTGATTGGTCCAATGAAGTCTATGGCCCACTTATAAAAAAACCTATAATGTAACTTATGGATTCAATGGCATCTCATCCCTTCTGGAGGGATTTCTGACCCTTTGACAAACATCATGTGTCTAAGAATATTCCTTTGCGTCCCTATGGAGTGTAGGCCACCATAATCCTACATAATTTCCTCCTCCTATATCGTGGTGCGCTTCTGCCAATATAATTGGTCTTTCATGTTCAACCAAACAACTTTGAAATATTCCATCTACGCCCAGTTTATATAGTCTTCTTGTAATCAATTATTATTCTGCATCCTTCACTACTAACTACTTTTTCTGTGCAACAATCATGTCTGAGGGGGCCATCCCTGTACTTAATAACTATACAATATATGAAAAATAATCGTCCACCATCTTAACCAAAAATAATTGTGCATTTGACAAGATGTCATCCAGGTTTCCTGCCTCTTCTCTCAAGAGAATGTGTGACAAATGATCCGGTCCTACATTTATTTTACCTAGTTTTACTACTACTTCGAAGTTGTATTCCTGGAACAATAGGAGCCATGTGCAAATCCTCCCCCCCAAGACTGGCTCATTGACTAGATATCCCAACACTAAATGGTTTGTGTACATCTTAAAGTGTGAACCTAGTAAGTAGTGTCCAAACTTTTGTAGCACATACCATAGCTAATTCCTCACGTTCTATTGTGGTATAGTTTTTCTCTGTTGTTTATAGTTTCCTTCTTGCAAAACCAATTGGGTGATCTATGTCTCCCTCGCTTGGCTGTGACAAGATCATTCCCAATTCTATTGATGAGGCATCCACATGCACATGAAAGTCCTTGTTCTAGTATAGGAAAATTAAGATCGACACAGTTGCTAAATTTTGTTTCAATGTGTCGAGTCCTTTCTGACAATTGTCATTCCATTGGAACTTTGTATCCTTTTTCAATAATTTTTCCATTGTTGTTGTAATATGTGCATATCCTTTGATAAATTTCTTGTAATACCCTATGTAATCCAGTGTTTCATTTAGTTTTTCTACTGATGTGGGTGGTTGTAAGTCTATAACAACTGAAATCTTTGCAAGATCCACTATTAGGCCTTGTTTACATACTACATGTCCCAATAATATTCCAAACGATGCACAAAAAATACACGTCTTTAATTTTAAGGATATCTGATGTTGTATACACTTATCCAACAATAGTATTAGCAATTCAACATGATCCTGTAATAGGATAAATACATTCCATTCATCCAAGTAGACTTCAAGAAACTTATGAATAAACTCCTTAAACATTGCGACAATTACTCTTGAAAATATTGCAGGTGCATTCTTTAATCCAAACGACATCACTGTGTATTAAAAAAATCCCCATTATGTCACAAATGTAGTCTTGTTTCTATTTTCCTATGAAATTATTATATGATGGTATCCTAAGAAACCATCTGTGAATGAATAGATAGGCTTCTTGTCCACCTACGTTTTCAAGTACTTATTTTATAAATGGCTTTGGGAAGGATCGTGCAGGTATGCATCATTCAATTTCCTCAAGTTGACTCAGATTCTTATACCCCCTGTTTTCTTGTCCTGTACCACCACATGACTTATCCATTTTGATTCTTCAATCAGTTTGATGACTCCTACCTTTAGCATGTGGTCAATTTCCTCCTTTAATTTTTCTTATATCTTGGGTTCAGTCTGTAAGGCCTCTGTTTCACTGGTTTGCATCCGGTTTTAGTGGTATTTTCATCTCCCCTAGATCACTCACTATCCCTCTCGTATTGGTGAATGTAGTGGGGAATAGGTATTGGTATTGGTGCCATAGATATTCTTTCTTTTCTATGGTTTCCTCATCCCATTAATATCCTATCTATGAAACTTAGGGCTTTCCTCAGTCCCAATATTAAATTTTTGTGTCTTGACTAGCTGCATGTATGTTGTGGACTCCAGCTGTGTTCCCTCTACTGTTCGTTCCCCCTCTTTTTCTGGTACTTGGATATTGAATGGATCCGCATCATCCTAATCCTCGTGTGTCACATTGTAACATTCCAATAACTCTTGAACCGTCATAGAGGCATTATGTGTGTCACATACATGCATTACTTCCATTGATTCTTCTTTGATGAATATTTTCTTCTTAATCGCTTGTAGCTTTTCACTTATTAGGGGAAACTCATTATGAAAGGTAAATTTTACCTGGGATATTTGAGTCATGTAATCCCATTCTGTTGTATCTCTGCGCATATCCAGTTATAGGTACCATTTCCTTGGGATAGTGTCAAGGGTATGTATGAAACTATATGTCCATTCCTTCCTTGGTATTGAGTTCCATTATTTTCCACACTACGCAACATGAGTTGTTGGTTTTCCTTCCCCAGTATACTTCTGCATCATGTATCCCACATGAGTATTGAATCTCGCTTGTATTAGTCATCTAAATTGTTTCCATTCTTCTATGTTTTCTTTGTGTGTCACCCACCATCTGGTTGGGGTGCCTTTCAGAACAATGTTCAGTGCTAGTATCATCTATTGTTTCGATACATGTGCCTCGAATTCCTATACAAATGTTGTTATATATGTCAACCCACAATACTTAGGTAGGTTTCATATTTCTATTCCAATATAACGTAACGATTTGGTCATGTGTGTGCTTCGTCGTGTTGAGACTTTGTGCATCCTCTGCTGTCAATTTTTCAGACTTTCTTCTGAGTCTGATGTACATGAACTGATGCTTCTCCAAATTAGTGCATTGTCGACAGTGGGGTTCACATAGTAATCCATTATCATAGTCATGTTATACATGTTATCAATTTCATCTCCCTTTGTTGGTTCTATGTACCTCCTTCCTTCTTTTGGGTCTAATGGCACAATAACTTTTAGTTCTCTTATTTCAAATATAATCTCTTTCCTTTTCAAATTGATAATTTCTTGGTTATCGAAGGCCCATTCTATTCCCATTAGCACTGGGTATGGTTGGCTCATCCACAATCTCGATAACTTCAAAATCTACGACACTGCGCACTCCATATATATTTGCAGGTATTCATGTTAATCTTACAATAGGTACTATTTTGTACTAGTTTGCTAATATCAATTGAATGGTTGACCAAACTAACTTGGATTTTCCCATAATTTTTCATGTCTTCTTAGGTAACATGTTCACATCAGACCACAAGTCTAATATCACATTGTCTATGTCGTATTCCCCAATCTTCGTATTGAACTTGAACTCTCCATTGTTTTTTTCCTTGCACAATAGTTGGTTCACTACTTTGTTTTTAGTAGTGTCTACCTTTCCTTGAGAATTATGATCGATCATAGAGCATACTGTATGATATTAATTTTCATCTTTGACCATCTCTAGGAAACTCTTTAAATTTTTTCCTAATGTACTTTCCTTCTCTAGCGATCCTTTGTTCATATCTTGGTCATCAGTAGGAGGCCTCTCTACCATATGTGGTGCATAAGATGTTGACTTTACCCATTATTGTCGCAATAGTTCCTCCCTCATCCTTTTATAGGTATATTTTTTGTCTCATGGATCGAATGTGGCATGGGTAATGTTGATTTCTTTACCCATTTCTCATCATGTTTCTTTCCATTGGTTGCATCTGTCCCTATTTTGGTTCCTCCAAACATAAAAAATGTTATTTGTTGATACTGAGAGGGGGGTGAATCAATATCAAGTACAATTTAAAACCTTTTTCAACTTATACTTAAATCATTCAATTATATCCAATGAGAAATGAACAATAGTATAAGAGTT
>JZKD02S1606783.1:439043-449070 GCA_000966675.3 Picea glauca
GAAATGAACAATAGTATAAGAGTTACACCAATACACCACAATACACCATGCACAATATATGAGAAATACTCAATAGTTATTGTTCAAGGGAAGTAATGACTTCCAAAGGTAGCTATAACTTCCAAATGTAAAGGGAGTGATAAAACTCCAAGAGGAAGATACAATCCTCCAATATCAAGAGAGAGTTTAACTCTCCATCCTTGCCCCTTCCTTCCACCCAAGAATATATGAGAGATAATAAAAAATTACATTAAATCATCACCATCAACCAATCATCACATAGAACCTGATAATGCTTCTTGAGACTTCTTCAATTTGTGAAATTATTCAATTCTTGGAGTACTTTGATCCTATAGATAATATTACTCAATGTATTCTTTGAAACTCCTCCAAGTTTCACTCCTTGAATCCTCCCCAAAAAGAAGTTATAGAGAGAATGGTAGACCTTGTTCAATTTTGGTTTATTCAGGACACCGAACTTGTATAGAATGACCTGCGCTCAATATTTAACATCAGATTCTGAAACTTGAGCACAATAAACTAAAGTCTGTACTCTTTCCAATGAAATTTTTCCCACATCATTTTGATTCTCGATGAAGAAGTTATGATTGTTTTACCTGGAACACCTGTTTATTGACTAGCTTCAGGACTAGCCACAAACCCTATCTTCCATAGAGTGTATCTCCATAATTATAGCGAATCAAGAGCTGAAATTTTTACCACAGGTACCTTGATATGTCTTAGAACACATCACCAAAAGACTTCATCCTCCATTGAAATTTGGCCTTCTTTACTTCTGATTTCCTCTGAAATTCGACTTGTGTATCAAATGAATGCATAATGATATTTATTTATACCATTTATGTCACTTCCTTTTAACATTAGGGCCGACGTGACAATTTCTTATTTTGTAATTCTTTTATTTAATTATCTTCAGGGCCTACATGCACTTCCTTCTTCAATTCATTGTGTCATCTTCAAAAATTCATTTCTCCTCAACCATGAGGATCCACGTGACTCATTTCTTGCATATCTCATAGTTAGTTCCCCAACTACTAAGTACCGTGCAAAGGTTGGACATTCATATTTATGGTTACCTTCAGTCCTACACTTGGTGCATCAGACCTATTCACGTTTCTCTTTCCCCTTCATGATTTATTCCAACTATATTGTTAATGCAACGAGTTGGTTTTGAATCTGCACCATTCCACTGTTGTCTTCGAATCGAGAGGCTTCCAGCTTCGTAGAAATATCCAATGCATCAGAATGTGGTGTGACCATTTGTTGTATTAAATGACTATGGAGGTGAGGTAGTAATCCTATAATGAACCACTCTCTATGTTGTCAATCGGGTATTTGGAAGGTTAATCTACTCATCACATATTTGAATATTTGATCGAACTCCCATATTGACTCAGTATGTACCTGCTTGATCTCCTTGATCTTGTTAATATACTGCAACTCAGACTTTGGTTTCTTGAATTATTTTAATAATACTTGTTTGATGTATGATAATGTCCTTGTTTGACCTAGTGGTGTGGTACTTTGGAGTTTCATGTACCAAACTACCATGCGCCCTCTAAACATTGTTGCCAACTACATGATATTTGCGCCATCATCATGGAAATTCTTTGCATTCGAAATAGTTTCACATACGAACATATGTTGTTTTGGGTCTTCAGATCCAATTCATTTGAACTACAGTAATATTAGCGTGTTATCTACTCCTTCCATGTTGTTGGGTGTAGGACCTATTCCTGGTGATACTTCTTGATTATGATTAACTGTATTGCTACTATTTCTCTCATTATTATTTCTTTGACTTCCTCTACTGAGTACAAGTGCTTTGGACAAATCTTCAAACATTGTCTCAGATTCAAGTGACACACATGAGGTTGTTGTTTTGACTCAGGACTTGGCTTGGGAAGGACTTACTGGTACTTCTATCATTGGATTGAATTGGATATCTTCTTATTCTCCCCCTATCTATCATACTTCTATGATACAAATATTTGCATGATGTTCTAGGTAATCACTGCACTTCTCTCTCTCTTCAGCCATAGTTCTCAACTTCTTGTACCTTCTCCCACTGCACAAAACTCCAAATTTGTCTTCTACTTCTGATACCCCTTCCTCTTTCGCTTGCATTCTTAGTCTTTCATTCCTTTGTCCAATTTTCTTGCCCCAAGATCACCTCATGGTAAAAAACCCTATTCTCTCTATGCGTGTAAAGTTCTTTAGCTATCTGAATCCATTATCATCACTTCCTTGTCACATAGAAACATTTTTATCTAGGTAGCTAATGACTTTATGAATCTTCCTCATGGTCCCTTAAATAAGTCTATTTCTATGATGCTATAAGCATGGGTACAGTCTTTGGAAAATTTTGTTATGTAGCCTCCCAATATACTATCCAACCAAAATTCCACTGCGCGGGATGTCCTATTGTCTATTGAGTCCACTTGTCTCACTAGTTCAAGAGTCCATTTCTTTGGTGTGGTTGGTTTGTGTCTACCATTGTTTTCCACAAATATTTCCATCCATTCTGCTAAAATGTTTGGGAATTCGCCAAAAAATATCTCATGTAAGTTTTTTGTACACATACCTTCGCAGCCATTGCTTGTTATTTAACGGATGGTTTTTATTCTCCTTCTGGGAAAATTCTTATTCTTTTTTCTCCAACAATTCAGTTATCTCCTTCCTCATTGGTCTCCAAAACATTCCCTCACTTCCAAATTCAGGGTCCCAAAAACAAAATCATTTGTTGGCGCACACGCATGTCGGTTCAAGACCTTGGGTTCAAGTTACTTATTCCAAAAAAACCCTACAGAAACTGGCCCTTTCGACATCACTTGAATGTAGGTGAAGTCTCTCCCAAGGTATCTTTATGGGAACTCCAGAAACCAAGATTCTACAACGGTGAAGAAAATATTGAAAACTCTCTCTCTCATATCTATATTTACTTAATTATACATTCTCACCTTCAAATATCCATACCATTTAGGAGTTAAACATACAACCATGGTTACTTCGCACTACTATATCATCAATGACATCACATATAACCATACATTCTCATTAAATCCTTGAATTAACATATTTAAGAATACAATTATACACAGGTACCATGGATTAACATCTAAGCATACATTTCTACACATATTTACCATGCTTCACCCCCCTCTTGGATACTTCCACAAAATATTGGATTATTTATTATATTTGAGTATCTTGATTGCACTCTGCGCTACAATGGATTCTCAACATACAATATTCCTCACATATGTAATTTCTTTATCGTGCTCTTCTCTCTGAAACTCTCTTTCTCTCTTGATCTTGCCAATATATTCAACTCATGGATCCTTTACATAATTTATAAATTATTCTCAAGTTATTTTTCCAGGTCATAATGAGTTGTCTACCACTCATGCTAGATAGGAGAAAACTCATTATGAACTGGATACATCTCATGCTTGACTGCTTTTCCCAGATTTTACGCTAGTTGTTCTTTCTTGTCCCCCATCTTCTCCTCTTTCCTCTCTCTTCTTTCTTGATCTTCTTGACCGTCTTCTGTTTTATCCCTTCCAATGCCTTTTACCTATACCTCTTCTATTTGCATTGTTCCATCCCCAAAACTACCTACCCAACAAGGCTATTCATCTCTCCTAACTCTGCAACGATCCCTTTCAAATCTGAAAAAATGTAGATGGAAACAGATCCTGATATTCACGTTGTAAATCAACAATATTTTCAAGAGTCTCTTCTTTCCAATAATATCCTAGGTTCTCAAACTTGTGATTATCATATGTACCAATATTCACTTTCCACATGCTTAGTGGATTTGCATATATAATAGATTCAAGTTTTGGAACTTCTATTGCGCGTTCTCCTTCAGTTTCTGGTATTTGTAAGTTTATCGAATCTTCATCCTCTTTGTAGCATTCCCGGGCTCCCAAGTCAAGGAAAGCCACTAAAATCAAGCTCTGTTCAAGCTCTGATACCAATTTTTAGCGTTTCCCAGCCACCCAGTCTAGGGACAATGCCACCACCTCAAACCAGACTGTTCTGAAACCAGATTGTAACATACCCAACCACCCAGGCTAGATCATGCCACTTGAACTATCATGCTCTGATATACATATATATCTAATGCAAATTTAAATAGACATAAATCATTTTACTAACATATATATTAATGTGGAAGTAACAATAAGCCTACTCATGCAACAGATACAGGCAATACTCATAACATTATAAAACACGTGTGAGATACACAAAATACAATTAACATAGAATTGGTACTTATCTTTTTATGAGAATACTAGCAATTGTGTGTTGAACTTCCATGAACCTCATAGCCTTATACCACACTACTCATCAATCTCAGCAATGGGTCACCCCCAAGCTGGGACTAAACTCCACCCAGGGTAAAGGAAATCCCAGGCTTAGATGAGACTACGGAAAGTTGTACAATACAACAGGAAGGATCCCTCCAAGGATCCTACTTATGCCCACCGCTCATAGAATATCATTCCCCTGGTATTATGAGGACATGTTATGCATAGATCCAAGAATCATCAAACACAAAATCATGACATATCCTGATGCTAAGTCGGTCTGGCAGAAGCTTCGTCCAGTCAATCCTAGGAAAGCAACAACTATTAAACCTGAAGTAGAGAAACTACTCCAAGTTGGTTTCATATACCCCTTCCAATTGAGTTAATGGGTGTCAAACCCCATTCCAGTCAATAAAAAACAGGGTACGATTCACGTATGTAAGAACTTCTGTGATTTGAACAAGGCATGTCCAAAAGACAATTTCCCCACATGATTTATTGACCAGATAGTCGATGAATGTGTAGGTTGTGAAGCCTTTTATTTCATGGATGGTTTTTTGGGATACAATCAGATATAGATCAAGCTCGAAGACCAACACAAAATCGCTTTCATCTGTCCATGGGGTACATTTTCTTATCAAAAGATGCCTTTTTGTATGAAAAATGCTAGAGCTACGTTTCAACAGGCCATGTATTTTTCTTTCCACGAACTCAAACACATATTCGAGGCTTATATCGATGATTTAGCATCATGATCTCGCAAGTGAGTTGATCATCCTGCACACGTCTGACTTATCTTTAAGCGAAGTCGCTACTACTGGATCTCCTTGAATCCAAACAAATGCAGTTTTTGCATCACATTGGGTCATTTGATCAGTTTCATTGTTTCGACAATAGGGATCATTGTCGATCCTCTAAAGGTTGAGGCAATAGTTCATTTTCCTCCCCCATGCACAATCCCCCAACTTCAAAGTCTATAGGGAAAAACGAACTTTTTATGGTGTTTCATCGCGAACTATGTCGAGATCACAAAGGGTTTCATGCGTTTATTGAAGAAGGACGTTCCTCTCTATTGGGACGAAGCCGCTCAACACTTTTTTGAAGCGTTGAAACGTGCCCTCATGTCTTCCCCTCTGCTTCGGCCACCCAATTATAATAAAGATTTTGTATTGTACTTGGCCGTTGCGGAGTCGACCATCGGTATGGTATTGGTTCAGGAGGATGATTTTCTCTCATAATATGTGATTTATTACCTGAGCCGAGGTTTGGTTGGACTGGAACTCAATTATTCCCACATTGAAAAAATTGCATTGGCAGCAGTTCATGTTCTCCAATGGTTCCGTCATTACATCTTGTTTCGCAAGACCACCATCATTGGTGTTGTGAATCTGTTTCAATACATGTTGACACGACATGTAATTGGAGAAAATATCAGTAGATGGATAGTTATCCTCCAAGAATTCGACTTGGATTTTGTTTCGGTGAAATCCAAAAAAACGTTGGTCTTTGCAGAACTCATTTTGGAACTTTTGGTCGAATCAGGTGATGTTATACCTGAAGAGTCTCCTATCAAAGGAGACATGTTTTTGATCGTGTCTTTGGACCCATGGTACAGAGATATACTAGTCTATCTCCAGACTTTGAAGTGCCCTACCTCTGCTGCTCGTGATGAGCATCGTCTTATACGCCATCAGGCCAAAAACTATATCATACTCGAGAACACTCTATATCGTCGAGGTGTAAATTGCATCCTTCGCCGGTGTCTCACCCATGAAGAAGTAGAAATTGTGCTTAATGATTGCCACACTGGAGCATGTGGCGGTCATTTGTCTGGGTTGGCAACAGGCCAAAATATTCTACGAGCCAGTTACTTTTGGCCGACATTAATCAAAGATTGTGTTGAATCGTTCAAGAAGTGCCACCCATGTAAGATATTCTCTCAGAAGATGAGGGCACACCTCGCTCCCATGTTTCCCATCATCAGAGTTGGTCCCTTCACCAAGTGGGGCATTGATTACACTACATGCAACCCTCCTTATGCAAGGGGGCACCATTATATCATCGTAGCAGTAGACTACTTCACCAAGTGGGTCGAAACTATGCCAACGTTTAAAGATGATGGTGAGACTGCAACTCTCTTTTTGTTTAACCAGATAATAGCAAGGTTTGGCATCCCAAGAGAGATTGTCACTGACCATGACAGTCACTTTCAGAACAAAATGATGTTTGAGTTAACATCAAATATTGGGTTGAGGCAAGAACATTCATCACCCTACTACCCACAAGCGAATGGTCAGGTGGAAGCTATGAATAAATCCCTTAAGACTATTTTACAGCGAACGATCAATTCAGCCAGGTCAAATTGGCATTTTATGTTGTACTTGACATTATGGGCCTACCGAACATATGTTAAGACTGCAACCAGTTCTCACCTTTTCAACTCATTTATGGGATGGAATAAGTCTTTCCTATAGAGTGCCAGATCATGTCTCTAAAGTTGGAAGTACATTTACTGCTAGACACTTCACCACTTGAAGAGCGTTTATTATATATTGAGCAGCTCGATGAGCAGTGTCAGGATGGAGCCTTGGATAACGAGGCTCACAAACATAAAGTCAAGTCTCAGTATGATTGGTCTATTCGTTCTCAGATTTTCTCTGAAGGCGACCTTGTCCTAGTCTATGACCAAGATAAGGACCCCCTAGGGGCAGACAAGTTCAAACCCATGTGGTTCGAACCTTTCATTGTGAAGGAGGTTCTAAAGAAGGGCGCTTATCATCTGGTGGATTTTGAGGGAAATTATTTGGCGGAGCCTAGAAATGGGCTCTACCTCAAGAAGTATTACTCGTAGGTGGGTTTCCTTGGGTGACTTCTTGTAACATATGTATAGGTATTGTACATTGATGTTTTATTTTTTGTCTTTTGGTTTTATGGATGTGTTGTTTTTGATGTCATCGTTTTCACTGTGGTATATGCCAAGTGAATTAGTGGTGTTTGTTGGGTTTGCAGACGATGCTAGCCGACACACTCAGAGGCTTGCTTCCGGAGCCTGGTTGTTTTTCACACCTCAGGGCCAGTTTCTATCTTCAGGAGGTATATGTTTAGGTGACGCCACAAACAATGTTTCCAAATACAATGCAATTATAGATTTTCTTCGTGACACTTTGTCACATGGTATCTCTCACCTCCGAGTCTACTTAGACGCTCAGCTGGTTGTGTCCAGTTAAATAGAGTTTACCGCATTCACGATCTGACTCTACACCGACGATTCCTTAGGGTATGTCTCTTAGAATGAAGCTTTGATTACATTACACATATCCATGTTCCTAGGAGATTGAATCAAATCACAGATACTCTAGCCAATCATATATTCGATTGACATTTTGCACACATGTAAGAAAAAGAACACACACACACATGTAAATACATTTGTAAAATAGATGTAATCCATAAGATGAAAAAAGACAAAAATATCCATATATATATATAAAACTATCAGAGTACATGGGTGGGCGCAAGCACCTAAAAAATATGTCCAATCAGAGTCATGGGGCTTATGCCCTAAAAAATATACAAAAAGTGCTCTCGGCATGTAAGTAGTCTAGCCTAGCTAAGGGCAGGGCCTGTTGGCCCTGTCATAGTGAACAACGACATTTACCAAACATCGAAAGAGTTGGACCTAGGTCCGTGGCACCCCAACTACATGAAGTTGCATCGATGGTGGAAGGTCCTCGATCTCTATCATTGGGACTATGTGAGTGAGCGCGATAAGGTTCCGCTCCACCCATCTCAAAACTCTATTAGCCTCTCCATATGGAGGCCTCCCTATTGCTGCTGGTCCTGCCTCTGGTCGAGGATGCCACCTGGTCCTCATGAAATCTGTTGGATGCATTGGTCCCACATATTCACATAACGGATACATACTTTTCAGATACTCTGGTACACAAAAAAAATTATATATATATAAAAGAAATAAAATTTAAATAAATTTGAAAAAACAAGTAGACCTGACTCTCCTCGCTCTACTTTGGGAGGTACGACCATGTTAGGGTCCCTGGAGAAGTCGATCCCGACATAGGGGTAGTCCTCTATCATTGGAATCTGCTGAGACCACCAGTCAAAAAAACTTGTCATCGAAGGCCTTAATGGTCTTTCCTCCCCCCTGTCACGACAACAATGCCGCCCATCTGCATAATGCTGGGAGAGTGGCCTCGTGCCCTCGTATAGTCTCTCAAGGACTAATGCTGGGTAACATCTTAAAGAATAAAGATCACAAAACGGTCCCAAACCCAAAGTTTCTATGCACCCGCACTCGACAATGTGTTAACTGTCTCTTCATGCATGTCAGCATGGTTGTGCTCCAGTAAAAAAATTGTGCATTTAAGAACTGAACTACACAATGCATGTGCGCTCAGGAAGCCTGATGCAAAGTTGTAGATCCAGTGATCCACCCACTAGTACATATTGTAAAAATTCCGACGTTTTATTTGTGGCGTTATGGACAAAATTGTCCATATTGTCGCAAAATAGATGAAATTTATAAAAAAATAAAATCATGTTGCCCGATAACGTCGGTCTTGCCACGTTGACATCTCTCTTCCCACGTTAACGTCGCTCTTTCCACATTTTCCACTGGAACGTCTCTCTTTCCACGTTTGTGAAGATGTATGTCGCAATTGCGATGTTTTGGAAACTAGGTTTTCCCCTCCAACGGTCACCTTAGCATGTTCACCAAGTCAAAATACCAACGGTCACTTAGGACTTTTTTACGTCGGAATTGCGATGTTACAAAATCTATAAATATGTTGCATTTGACGGATGTTGCGACAAGTTTGCTATAATAACGATGCTTCAAAAAGGGTTTGCGGGTCTTCTCGGCAAACAAAAAATAGATATTTGTTTCAGTATAAGTCTATGGGAAAGAATGTCAGAAAACATTAGAGGTGGGAAAAGAATTAAAGAGGGTGAAATGGGTGACGGTAAATGTTATTTCCCTTGTAAAAATTGTTGTACTAGACGTCCCGAAAGAGTTTTAATAGCAACAGCTACAAAACATTGTAGAAAATATGGGCACATGGACGGGGGATCAAATGAATATCGTCCGATGGTATATACATTCATTATCTATTTTAATATTTATTATATTCTCAAATTTTATAATGTTTTATACATGCACTAATTTTTCATGATTGTTTGTATTTATAAAGTTAGATTTGCCCCCTAACTTTATGCAGAAAGCACCAAGTAGTAGCAGAAATGATGTTGTAGTACAAGATGAAGAACTTGAAGTAGATAATGAAGATCAAGTGATGCGGTAGAATAGGAATAACACTACAAATCCTAGACCTCCATTTTGTATTCTTTGTGTTCTAAAGTTTGGTTCTCCTCTTGCGCCGTTGGAATAGATTGGGTTTATTCATTATTGTTCACCAAAAAGTCCCTTTTTTTATTATCTATTGGAGGTCATAAAGAAGAGGAAACCTATAGAGAAGACCCTATACCAATGAGAAATGGACCTTGGGAACAATTGTTTCAAGATCCTCACTCTTGGATTGTAAATAGAAATAAATCACTAAGACTTTCATTAGTCTTTCATGACATGCCTACCAAATATCCTAAAGACCTTCCTAGGTTCAATGGAGATGACGCATTTACACCAGAAGAGCATATTACAACATTTCAAGACTACA
>JZKD02S1606783.1:459223-472800 GCA_000966675.3 Picea glauca
TACACAACTAGACTATGCACTTACCAAATCCAAGGCATGAACTCAGAACTATCTAATGGTCTCCATTTCCTTATGCCACTTAACAAAATAGAGGCCCCTATGATGGAGGCCTAGGCTTGCACACTGCTAGGAGTAAGATCCTACATTTTCAAATGACTGACCATTTTGAATCCATAAATCACTCCAGTTGTTGTAAGTCCAAATAGGCAGGCTCTATACTATATAGTGGGGAAAAACTCTCATAGGGTTGTCTTCTTTGCCAACATAGATTCATGCATAGTTTCTAAATGGTAATTTTCTACCTGTATCTTGTTCAACCCGACCACTTAATCCAAAGGGATTGGCTAGAGCTTGGGTGTCGACATTCACCTATTTAATGTAGTCTCATATCTCTTCTATGCGTTTCTCTCACTGCTACATTAGAGTTCATAGTGTGTAGGAAGAAGATGTTATGATTATGACTTGTTCTCAGGTACTAGCTGGGCAGAATGTTGAAGGTGAATCAAATCTTGAAGAACAAGATGAAGCATAACTTCAAGAAGAAGATATATGTCTATTCATCAACAACGAACAACAATCTGTCAATGATGTAGATTTCTCAAAATATGTATCAAAATTGTTGAGTGAATGTGTGCCTCCTGTTCTCCATCATTTGGCTGAATTCAAAGACCATCCTTATGAAGAAATTGTTGTCATAAATGATGATGAATCTTTGAACTTAAATGAAATGGAGATGCAATCTCCCACTTGGCTTGAGAGTGAAAGGCGAGATAGCATGGATGTTGAAGTGACTGAAGCTAAAGTGTGCACTCAAGGTTGCAAATAAGTTCTGTCTTTTCGTTGTCGTAAATTTAATTTTGAAGAAAATGTTAATGAAGAAGGAAGAAATTTACATGTATGTTGTCACTAGCTAACACCTATATGACTTACTCCTCCTTTGGGATTGGAATGACTATTAGGTCTTGATATTGATATTGTATTTTTTTTTAAATACCTACACAAAGGTGGTAATTGTGACGTCTTTCACTCTCTTCCCGTCGCTATTGCCACGTCCAAGACATCTCTCTTTCCACCTCCAAGATTTTCGCTCCCATAGAAACCACGTCGGAGCTAGTAACTCCTGGTCATCGCTATTACCACCTGATGGAAGTCATTCTTGCCACGTCCAAGAGTGTCGCTCCCATAGCAACCACGTCGGAGCTAATACCTCGTCCCTTCGGTCTTGCCACCTTTAGAACGTCTCTCTTGCCACCTTTGAAACGTCTCTCTTGCCACCTTAAGAACATCTATTTTGCCACCTTTGAAACATCTCTCTTGCCACGTCTGAAACATCTCACTTGCCACATTTGCAACGTCTCATTTGCCACGTTTGAAAATTTGGTCTTTCCACCTTTGAAGCGTCTCTCTTGCCACGTCTGAAACGTCTCACTTGCCACGTTTGCAACGTCTCACTTGCCACATTTCAAATGTCGGTATTGCCACATTTTCCACGTCTCTCTTGCCACGTTTGAAACGTCAGTCTTGCCACGTTTGAAACGTCGGTCTTACGATGTCAATATGGGGCTGGACAATCCAATTTATGATGACATGTGGTGTCATATAACGTCGCAATACAGACGAAAACTAGGTCGTCGGAAAAATGACGTCCTGTGAAATGAGGTTTGAGGGGGTTCAAGGTTTGTCAGTCTTCTGACAATAGAAAGTGGCAAACGTCGAACGCGCCGTCGAAATTTGACCCAAATGCAGTAGTGACCCAATGAGTATAATAATCTCTTTCAACGGTAGGTTGTTGATATTATGAATAGGCACCTGAGAACCTACTTTCTCAGTACCAGCCTTGCAGTGGAGTCCAATCAACTCCTCAATGTTGTGTGGATCATGGGGGAAAGTGCACAGGTTGACTAGTTCCCCTCTCCTTGAGAGATCATTCAGAAAATAGATGTCCTCAGTTGTCGGAGTCAACGAATGTCCCTCGAGCATGAATGCCTCCACATCTGGGTGCCAGTAATATACCAAGGCATTTAGCAGCCTGGGTTGTGCCTTCATGAACAAACACTGGAAGAATTTTAGCAACCCACTTTGTGCTAAGACAATGACAGGAGCGGGGTCTTCTGAGACCAAAAAATCAAAGTCCTCATGTTCCCTCTCTCTCCAATGAACATACGTCCTACAAACAGACAAAAAAATTGAGAGTTAACTCTTGCATTCTTTTTTTTCCCACTTATTGAGGGTGTACACGGGCTGTATTAAGGATAGTCACGTGTACATGCAGACAGTTTCTCTTATGCCCACGTGCACACACGGGCTATGCTTTGAAAGCCCACGTACACGCAGGGCAGACCCTTTTAAAGGTCAGCGCCCCCCCCAAAAAAACAAAAAAAACAAAAAGGAGGAATGGAAATGTAGGAGGGGCTAATTTGTACTTACTTGGTCCAAGCAAAAGTTCATTTTGTCCACTGAAGCTCCCAGAATCAACTCTTTTGACAAAGGTTTTTTTTTTTACTTTTGGTCAATTCTCAATTCGTAATAGTGATAATGAGCTACCAAACTTCTATTTATAGACATTTTGGCCCCTTTTGTCATTTTTTCAAACCCTTTTGTCATTTTTTATAACTTAAAAATAATTTAGTATGGTTCATGAGTTTCTTATGGAATGTTACGATAAGTGTTACTTTGGGTATTGGGAAACGTTTTGGAGAGTTGGGTCATTTTAAAGGTATTTTGGTAAAAAGTCATTTTTTTGTGCATGTAAGTTAGGTTTCCACCTCCACTTGTTGCACCTCGTTGTATTTTCCGCTTTTCCATAGGATCGATCCCACCGAATTGTGACACAGAACCCTCAATCTTTCTCTATAAGTGTTGTAATTTAGTGGTAGAGCCTACCTTCACATGGATGCCCTAGGTAGATCCTGGTTGCATTTTGGTGTCCATGTCGTCACTATTGACTATAGGCTTGAAAGTCCTTATTAGTTTTTCCTGATTACGAGTATGAGCCTCATTTGCATGATTCATTATCACTCTTGACCTCACCCTCCAGACTCCCAAAACAAAATGGGTCTTCTTTTAAGCCCTTTTTAGACCCTCTAAATATGAAAAGATTGTCGAGTGATCTTGTTTCCCTTCACGCTCGCTAAACTGAAATTTGAAGGCATGTATGTCGGGTGGTAGTTTACCCCTTTTTCGGTCCATATGGTCAAAAGTACGAACAAAGGTATACTCTAGGAACCTCGGTTCTCTAGAAGAGTACTCTTAGGTATAGATTTACCCCTTTTTCAGGCCTAAGGGACTAAAACTTACGAAAAAGGAACCCCCATGGAGTCCATAGTTAAGCTCTTTTTAGAATCCCTAAAATTGAAAATATAGTCAAGTGACCTGGTTTCTTCACACTCATTAAATTGGTCCAGAAGAAAATCCATTACAGAGTCCATAGTTAAGCTCTTTTCAGACTCCTTAAAAATGAAAATATTGTCGAGTGATATTGTCTTTGTCACACTCGTTAAAATGATTTTGAATAGATGTCTATTCGGTTCTAGTTTACCTTTTTTCAAACCGACTAGACTACCTTCGAAAAAGGTACCCCAGTGGAGTCTCCTTTTATGCTTTTTCATACTCTCTAAAAATGAAAAACCACCAATCTTACCTTCTTTGGGCTCGTTAAAATCACATCGAAGGACGTTATCATTGTTTCTTATTAATCACATTTGCATTCTTGTGTCTTTGGCCTAATGTCGACTCCATGTTGCTCTCAACTGAACCATCTAAAGCATGCCTTATACGCAAGCCTTGTAGCACTTTGCCTCATCGTCTTGACACCTTGACCCATGGAGGATTTTTCCTGAGTGTCCTTTGCCTCCATATGTCCCCTTGCTCTGAGAATTAATGTGTTCCTTGCACTTGGAACTAGTATGTCTGCGACACTTGATCCTCCTTTGTAACGTAGAATTCTTTATTATTTTTCGAGCTTCCCAAAATTATTGAAAAAGACAAAAAAAGTTAAATATACCCCAAAAAGAGGAAGGGAAAAGTATTTTCTTTTTATTGACAACACAATGGTCACCCTTGGAAAAATCACACCCTTCCGTTTTTCCAAGGGAATTCTTACTAAACTTGAGTTGACCCTTCTGCAGTTTGTCTCTTTTCCTCATGCCTGACCATCCCGAAAGACCAATCAAGTCCTTGCTCAAAATCAATGAAGTTCTATGCCTAATCATCAAGATCCTCTTGTATGTTACCGACGAGCCATCAAAGACCTCTGGGTAGTGAATTCATACACTCATATTACACTTCTACCTGAGTTTTGAAGATTCTGAAGTTGTTGCTCGAGCTCTGAAGGCCTCATCTCCATCCATCAGGCGTCACTGGCTTCTTAAAAATGGATATTATACATGTATATATTTTTTATTTTGAGATGTAGATCTGTTGTGTATTTCTCGTGGCTACACTTTATATAGCTATATGACATGGATCTGTAGTGTATTTGATTGGAAGCCATGATTTATTTCATCCCGAGCATGGGTATGCCCGCCTCGGTGAGACAAATTATTATTTTTGCAGATGGCACCTCCTAAACTCCGGTCCCTGGGCTCACTCGCGTCGTATAGTGGTGAAGATTTTTAATGTATTTCGTCCATCATATGCTCTTCTAACCTCACACATTAGGGGGCATTTGTTATAACCCTAAATTGCACCTGACATGCATACCTGGCATCAGGCCATCTAACTTGCTATCTTTACCAAGCCATTATTGAACAACTCTTCTAAAAACCACCATTTTGAAGGTGTATGTGCCCTGCAACATTACTTCCTATGTACACACACCTGTTGAGCCACTACAACCCATGTACACTCACTGAATACCGCGAAATGTAAACATTTGCATAGGATACTGGTTTTCGGGTCGTTACTTAACCATTTGACTTCCCATAGCCAGTCACCCCAACCATTACTGTCCCTTTTGGCCTATAAAATAAGGGGTTGGGGTCCCATTGCAAAGAGAGGTACAAGAGCAAAGAAACTATGCCCATTTTATCAATCCCCCTTTGCCCCAATTGTAAAGCCCTTACCATATCCCTAAGAGAGAAATGAAGAGGAGAAGAAGATGTGGAAGACGTTGGTGCATGGTGAAGAGGAGCCCAGGACCAAGTTCAAGGAGTAGTGTCAGTCTCATGTTGTAAGCGACTTTTGTGAGATTAATATAAAGAATTACTTTTTCCGTCTCGCCAAATGACGTCTTGAACTTATATGATTTGTTTACATTTCTTGTTTATGATGTCTAACCCACTAATCCATTTGTAGAATGCATGTTTGTAGTTTCTTGTTTGTCTTTTGATGAATGCAGGTCATCCTTGGGAGGAGATTTGCAGTCAAGAAACAACAAAGTGCAAAGGGATTGTCACCGGATGCAGAGTTTAAGGTAGGCTTACTGGATCCCTCTCTCTTGTCTTTTATGTATGATTGTGGGGTAATGTTGGGATAGTGATAAAAATTATGAGACTTTATATGGTTAGCTCTACCTACTCTTTAGGCCCTTTGTGTAGTCCGTAGAGGGGTTTTCCCACTATAGCAGGCCTTATCATCTAGGCTCTCCATCCTAATAAACACATAATCCTTCTAGCTTTTAAACACTTGGCTCACCAACCTATAAACATCATTAAACATCATTACAATTAAGCAGGGGCTCGACCTTGGGGTATTCCAATCCCCTCTACTGATATTTTCACTATCCTCAGTGCAACTCATTTACATAACATCAACAAGATTTCCAAAATCTTCAAAAAGATGTGGGTACTATGCCCACATAGAATATTCATGGTCCCAAGTTGTGTCCTCAAGAACGTACCATGTCCATTGGACCTTTACAAGCCCTATGGCTTGATTCCAGAGTTGTTTCATTTTCTGGTCCATAATGCGTACTGGATGCACTTGAAAAGCACTTTCTTGCTCCACCTGAATCACATTCCAATCAAATAACATGATTAACATCAGGTATATATTTCTTAAGAAATGACACATGGAATACATTATGTATAGACATAGATGCAAAAAATGAAATCATATAAGCTACTGGACCAATCCTCTCTAGGATTTCAAACGGCCCACAATATATGGCTGCCAACTTGGAACAATTTCCCAACTTCAATGAACTTTTCTTGCCCTTCATTTTCAAGAAAACATGATCACCCACTTTAAATTCTGTGTGATTTATGTTCTTGTTAGCATAGATTTTCTGCATATCTTAGGTAGCCTTTAAATTCTATTTAATCTTCAACATTTTCTCTGAGAAACTCTGGCCCAATCACTGCTCTATCAGCTGGGTTGTCCCAACTTACTGGGGTGTTTCACTTTCTGCCATAAATTGCCTCAAATGGGCTCATCTTCAGTGATGCATGATACCCATTGTTGTAGGAAAATTCTACCAAGTGTTGATAATCTTCCCATTTAGATGGTTTGTCCATCACATACATCCTTGGCATATCCTCTATCACTTGGTTCACTCTCTCTGTTTTTCCATCAGACTCGGGATGATAAGTTGCATTGAAGTTCAGATTTGTTCCGAACCCTTTGAATAATCCCTTCCATAACCTTAAGGTAAACTTTGGGTCTCTATTAGACATGATTTTCTTGGGTATGCCATGCAACCATGCTACTTCCCTCATATAAATATCAACAACATTGGTTTCCTTGTGAGTAACCTTCATAGGAATGAAATGGGTAACTTTAGTAAGATTGTCCACCACCACCATGATAACATCATGTTGCTTGCTTGTTCTGGGCAATTTGGTGATGAAATCCATTGTCACTACTTCCCACTTCCACTCAAGAATGGGTAATGGCTGCAACAACCCAGCTGGGTGTCTATGCTCAGCCTTGACCTTCTGACTCTCCAAGCATATAACAATGTACTCAACAATCTTCTTTTTCATGCCTGGCCAATAATATTGGTTCTTGACTGCTGCATTTTTTTTCTGATATCCTGGGTGTCCAACATAAGGTACATTGTGAATCTCTTTTAAAATCCTACTCCTCAATTCAAGAGAATTGAGTACATAATTGTTTTTCTTGTACAAGAGAATTCCATCAATTCCCAATTCATAATATTCAACTTTTTGTTGCATTTTACCTTGTTGTAATTTTGTTACCAATTCCATGTACTACAAATCTGCTTTTGCAGCCTCATAAATTATTCCTTTAAGGTCATTATGATACATGATAATGGTTGTAGCTTTTAGTTCATGCACTCTCCTGCTAAGTGCATCATCCACTTTGTTCTCTTTTCCTTTGATGTGCTTGATATCGAAGTCATATTCACAGAGGAATTCCAACCATCTAATCTTCCTGGAATTCAAAGTTGGCTGATCAAACAAAAATTTCAAACCGTTATGCTTTGTCCTCAGTTCAAACCTCTTTCCCATGAGGTAGTTCCAACACTTCTTCAAGGCATGCACTATGGTTGCCAACTCCAAATCATGAGTGGCATATAACCTTTCATGTTCTTTCAATTTTTTGGACTCGAAACATATCACAAACCCATTCTAAATGAGGACTCCACCAAGTCCTTCTTTGCACACATCTGTGAAAACCACAAAATATTCATTTGGATAAAAAATCCTCAGAATTGGAGCATGGGTTAACAGTTGCTTCAATTGCTGGAAACTCTTTTCACACTCTGTTGTCCATTAAAACTTCACCCCCTTCCTTTGCAAGAAAGTGTTTGGGTGAGACATTCTCGACAACCCAGCAATGAACCTTTTGTAGTAGCCAACTAGCCCCATGAAGGATATGACTTCTATCACATTCTTAGGTGTTTTCCACCCTTTAATGGCCTCAATATTTTCAGGGTCTACTGCTATCCCTTCTTTGGATATGATATGCCCCAAATAGTGAATTTTGTTTTGATAAAATGAGGACTTGCTCAATTTGGCATACAACTAATGCTCTCTTAACACTTGTACACCATTCTTAAATGATGTTTGTGTTCTTCTTTAGACTTGGAATATACAAGGATGTCATCCAAAAATACAATGCCAAACTTGTCTAAATATTCCCGGAAAACACCATTCATCAAGGGCATAAAAACAATTGGTGCATTTGATAACCCAAATGGCACCACTGTGAACTCATAATGACCATGCCCTGTCCTGAAGGTGGTCTTGTTGAGTTCTTTGTATCTTATTCTTACTTGATGATATCCTGACCCGAGATCAATCTTTGAGAATATCCTTGCATCCTTTAACTGATCAAAGAGATCATCAATCCTTGGAAAAGGATACTTGTTCTTTATAGTCACTTTATTAAATTATCTGAAATCAATGAACAATCTCAATGTCCCATCTTTCTTCTTCAAAAACAAGACTGGGGCACCCCACGGTGACACACTTGGGAATATATACCCCTTCTTTAGTGCTCTTCGAGCTGCATTTGCAAGTCTTTCAGCTCTAGTGTACTCATTCAGTAGGGAGTCTTTGATATTGGAGCTGCTCTAGGAATCAAATTTATAGAGAAATCAATATTTCTCTTTGGGGGTAGTCCTGGTATCTCCTTGAACACATCCTCAAAATATTTCAGGAATTTATGATCCTCCAGATTTGGAACCTTATCCTTAGGTTCTTTTTCCATATGGGCTGCAAATATTTGGCATCCCTTCCTGAAACACTTCATTAACTACATTTTTGAGATCTCTCGGACAATAGCTTCCCTAGGAACGCCTTGGACTAATCGTGGGTTCCCTTCCTCATCCAGGAAAGTAAATTCCTTGTTATGATAGTCTAAGACATCATGGTGTTGGTCCAACCAATCCATACCAATTAGACAGTCATATGAACCCAATAGCAGGATGTTCAAATATGCTTTGGTACTTATCCCATTTATGTCCACTGGACATAATTTAACCAGCTCATCGACCTTTCTCTTTATTCCTATAATTAGTTGTACCAACCAAGATTTCTCATGATTGATTCTTGGAAAAATAAATCTTTCCACAACTTTAGGATCTATGTAACTATGACTAGCTCTTGAATCTATCAAAATAGTAATGGCGTTGTTATTGATCATACCTTCTACTTCAATCATGTGTGATTGAAACTCTACTTTCTTGGTGTCTAGGGCTGCATAGATCCTTGGAACACTTACGCCCATTTCCTCCACTATTTCTTCTTCCTGTACATTGTGGACAACTCTCACTTTGTCACTTTTGTGAGGACAATATCTATACTTATGGTCTCCTTTACAGCCCCAACATTGAATGGGTTCCTACCTTGGCCTTTTCCCACCTACCTCAGCCATTTTGTGCTCTCTAAAAGATGGTTGTACTTGAGGATTGTTTTTGAAAAATAGTGGCGTGTTCCCCTTCTGCCTTTGTTCCTTCTTAAACTTCTTCTTGTCCTCCCAAGCCTTCTAGAAAGTAGGCTTTCCTTTTTGTTGATCATAAAATAATTGTTTCCTCCAAAGTATTGTGATCATCATATTGGATATTTTCACTGATGAAAGCTGGCATCCCACTCAGGTACCTCTGAATCTTAACTGTCTCATCCTTGATGAAGGATACATACTTCAATAGCTCTAAAAAACTCCTTTCATACTACTCAATGGTCATGCTTCCCAATTTGAATTCAAAGAACTCTTTCATATTTTTATCATAATACCTATTGGTCAAGTATTTCTTCTCAAAATGCCTCTTTAATACCTTCTAGGTCACATTTTTCTCCCTGATGTGTTGCACTTGCACAAGCTGATCCCACCACATGGATGCCTTTAATTTTAGCTGATAGATAGAAATTATTCCTTCTACATGGGAAGAATAGTTATGCAATTGAAAATAATTACTCATTCCTAGCAGCCATGTCTCAGCATCCTCATCCTTCTTGTGATCCCCATCAAAAGTGGGATATTTTATCTTATTCATTTTTCCTTTCAACTCATCCACCCCAGACCTCCTATGATGCTTCCTAATAGGGGATGGACTTGATCTACTATGTGATATTCTATGGGAATTATTTTGGTAGCGATGGTGATGTCTGCTACCACTCCTTGATCTTCCTTTCTTCTCAGGGGTCTCGTGGCTTCCTGATTTGCTGGAGCCACTGTCCTTATCCAAATTATTTTCAATTATGTCCAGGATTTTCATTAAATTCATATTGAATTCTTCATATTGTTCCTTGGCATTCATAAGCCTCTCATTATCATCCTTATGGCTCTGGACACCTGTCTACAATTTTCTAATGGTTTCAACTAGATTTATGTATTCCTCCTATTCTCCTCCATGTCCATTGAAGTTGGTTCCTTCCAAACCCAAATGGAAATTTAACCCTCTGATTTCATCTTCTTATTTGTAGACTACCTGTGCATCCTCCATCACTCTGCACTCTGTGTTGAATCTGATCTGACAACTGCTAATTCTGCAAAAATGTGCAGCCAACAAAAATTTGTCAGGCTAACTGTTCTTAATAATTTCATGAAAACATGAACCATTCTAATTCATTAATATATATTATACTTATTTTTTGTTTCTTTTCTGAGAAAATTATTGTTCATATCAAATTTATGGGTGAACAATTATCTTCTACTGTTCAAGAGATTTCCAATGCCTGCTTCCATTCTCAATTCTGAGTTTTGAGCAGGAAGTTATGGATACTTGAACAATTTGTCCTTTCAATGATACAATCCTATACATGGATTCTTCCAAATCAGAGTCAAATTGGTTATTGGATCCATGTTGGATCCCTCCTTCAGTTTTACATGTCTTCCTTAATTATTTAGGTGTAGGTTCATAGAATTAAAAATCTCGTGGACTCTTTCTCTAAGCTCTTTCCTATTCTTAAAACAAATTTTTGGGTGCTAGATCCTTTCCTTCGGACCCCAAATTCATGTAACCAAGGGCTGCGACCCAAAACTAACATTTAGGTACTTATCCGAATCCTTGGAACTTCAGGGCTCTGAAGCTTATGAGGTTTCCCTTTATGCACATCACAAACATCCTGGACCGCCGAACTGGCAAACTCGCGAAGGACGGTGGATCTACAGTCCACATTCTCTCTTCATATCTATGGTGGATAGGAGCTCTAGGACTCTGGGCTTCGGTGGTTTCCAAATCACTTCAATACAAATCTCCCAAAGTTTTGACCCACCAAAGATCCCCTCTCTTTCCTCCACGTGCCACATTCCGATCAACGGTTGAGATTAACTCCGACCCTCCAGGAGTTCTCGACTCACAATAATTATGCAACTCAATTTCTCCAGAGTTCCAGTCCTTCGGACTATAGGATCTAGTGGCACACTTCCTTTGTGATCAAATATCACGATGGAATCTGGCCTTCGGGCCTTCAAAATTCCTTGACCTCAAATGTTTATGCCTTGAATCCTCTGGACCACAGATCTACTATCGGGTGTCCCATCCCGATGGGTGGTGAGGATTTAGTCCGCTCTTTGGAGCTTCAGGGGTTTCACTTTACTCTCACATCATTCGTTCTGAACATTGAACTGGATAATTCCTGGGGTCCACTTAGTACTGCACACCCGGGTGCTACGTGGCAGATTCCAAGAAGCGGACACGTGACCCAATCTGAGGGTTGAAACATGTCAAGTTCTAATTGAAAAATCAACCTTTCAAAAGAGAAAAACACACTGACACATGGCATGCATATTTTTTTTCCACGTCACCCCAGGCGATGTCACCAAGCGATGTCACTTTATTTCTTCATGACTTCGGAACTTTAAAACTTCATAGGTTCGGAAGTTCCTCAATCCTTTTCTCTCAAACACTGAATCATCGAACTGCTTAACCTCTCGAGGCCCACGTAGTACAACTATCATCAATCAAGGTGGTGCCATGTGGCCCCCACCATCAAGTGACACGTGTCAGGTCCCAAATGGTACTAAGGGCCTGTCAAAAGTAAAAAAAAAATGAGTGACATGTGGCACACCTAGGTAGGTCCATGTCACCCTAGGTGACATCATCATGCCACGTCATACCCGACGATTCGAGACTTCGCGGATTTCCTATCTTCAAAAATCTACCAAAACTATCGAACTGCCAAACTGTCGACAGGTCCACATCACCCGGTGACATCATCATGTTACATAACTTCGACAACCCAGGAATTTGACGATTTTTTTTTCTCATCGACACTTTCAAAAAATTGTCGAACTACCGAATTGTCGAATTGTCGAACACTTCCACGTCACCCCCGGTGACGTGATCATGTCACATCACTTCGACAACCTGTGACTTCGACGATTCTTCACATCTACACATTGTCAAAACTCTTGAAATTTCGACTGCCAAGAACGTCTTTCAGTGGTTTCAGGACTTCGGTGATTCTTCACATCTACACATTGTCAAAAATCCCGAACTAGTGCATGCCAACAACTTATTTCCATAGTTTCAAGACTTCAATGATTATCTACTATATCTTTAAAATAGCTAAAGGGGTGAACTCCGAAGGACTTCTATGCTTAACCTCCTTGCACCTTCTCCATATTTGACAGTTGTGGGGGGATTTGTCTTCTTCTGAATAGATTCAATGACCCAAATTTAACTTTGTGGTCGAATACCATGTCTATCGTAGTTTATCAAACTGGTATACCTCCTAATATTTTGAACACAACCAAGGTGTTCTCTCAACACCCTCCTGGAACTCTCTACATCAATTCCCTATGGAATTTTGACTCCGAATTCCACATTTGTGGACCATCCAGGTTCAATGTGGAAACCATGGACTCTGATACCAATTTTTAGCATACTCAGGCTCCCAAGCTGGGGAAAGCCACTAAATCAATCTCTGATACCAATTTGTAGCGTTTCTTGGCCACCCAAGCTGGGGAGAATTCCACCACTTCAAAACCAAACTGTTTTGAAACCAGATTGTAACATACCCAGCCACCCAGGCCGGGTCATGCCACGTGAGCTATCATTCTCTGATATACATATATATCTAATGCAAATTTAACAGACATAAATCATTCTGCTACAATATAGATTAATGTGGAAATAATAGTAAGCCTACTCATGCAACAGATATAGGAAATACTCATAACATTATAACACATGTTAAAGATACACAACATATAATTAACATAGAATTGGTACTTATATTTTTATGAGAATACCACTGAATTCGTGCAGACCTTCCATGAACCTCCCAACCTTAGACCACGTTTCTCATCACTCTCAGCAGTGGGTCACTCCCGATTTGGGACTAAAATCCACCCAGTGTAGAGGAAATCCTAGGCTAGGATGAGACTACGGAAAGAAACACAATGCAACAAGGAAGGATTCCCTCCAAGGATCCTACTTATGCCCACCGATCACAGACTCTCATTCCCCACATGTCTATCCCACCTCAGGAATATAAACCTTCATTGTTCCAAAGATAATTGACTTCTCCACTTCCCTTCCAGGGCTTCAACAACATGCCATATCAGGAATTCTTAGAGCTTTGTAGTTGTTGCTAGACTACCTCCAGGAGAAATGTTAAGGTCCTAACCCGCACATAGGTAGATCAATGTATTCGGATGTAATAAAGGTCAATATTAATAAGGCCTTTCAATAAAATAGAATAAGGCGGATGTAAGAAGACCTA
>JZKD02S1606783.1:478357-492691 GCA_000966675.3 Picea glauca
AATAGGAGTCGAGGGTATGAGAACCCTAGCTTGGATATTATTGTAATAGAGTGCTGCTCGATTGGAGGTTGCCCCCTCGAAGAGGCCTGTGAACATTTCTATCTGATTCAAAGTGTTATTTCTGTTTCTATTTCGTGAATCATTTCTGTGTATTGTGAAGATTATGCTGGATATTTTACTGTTATTCTGTTATTTCTAGCATTTCGTTTATGTTCTGCATATTTTATATATCTGGTATCTTGCAAGAAATCACTTCCCCATCAATCTCTCTGACCTGGAGAGAGCATCTCACAGGAGTGACAACCTTCTTCTTCAACCCACGGGCTTGAAAACTAGCCTCTTCAAACCACAAGCCTGACAACCTGCTTCTTTTTTCCATCTCTTAAGTCAACCAGGTAACCACAGTAGAAAAATTGAGTAAGGAAAGAGATGAATTAGAATATTACAGAGGTTCACTATGGAAGAGGGTTCAACAATGGCATAAATGGTTGATTGCATACCTTCTTAGTGCATGAGTGAATGGGAGAAAGGATGGAAAGTATGGTCAGAATGGTGAGAGAGAAATCGTGAGGAAAGACGACAAGAATGACTAGAGAACCCCCACAACAATGGAATTTCCCACATAAATATGAATGTGTCCTGGATAACACTTGACTCTCTAGGATCTCATTTCTCTCCACTTGGATTTCATCCCCTCCCCCCAAAGGAACTTAGGATAACATGGTTTATTTCCCAAACTTTAGTAATTTAGGAAATACATTATAATATTCCCTTGGGTTAAGCCCTCAAGCTTAGAACCTTTTTCCTAGCCTCTTAGCCCCCTTCCCTTTCCCTTCATAGTGGATCTTAGTTCCCCATAACTCTTTCTTCGTTATTGGTCTACATGGAGCGATGCATTTTTTTATTAATGATTTGCACAATTACATATACAAAATCAGGCTCACTGGCCTTAGCATCTAGGCTCTCCGGCCTAATAAACACATAATAATTCCATCTTATAAATAGTTGTCTCACCATCCTATAAACATCATTAAACATCATTATAATTTATCAGGGGCTCAACCTTGGGGTATTACACTCGGTTTTCTCCAGTGACATTATAACATTCCAAAACTTCTCAAACCATCGTAGAAGATCTATGTGCGCTACATACATGTACTAGTTATATCAAATCTTTCGATGTAAATATCTTGTCCTTGATAACCTATAGATATGTGTCTATTGAAGGGGAATCGTCCTAAAAATTGAAATTAACGTTGAAGTGATGAGTTAAGTCTTCCCAATATGCTATATCTTTGTGCACTTCTAGCTTTATGTACCAATTCTTCAGAATTGTATCAAGAGTGTGTATAAAAAATTGCACCAATTCTTTCCTCGGTACTGATCTCCATGTCACAATTCACTGTGTAATATGCTTTGTAGGACAAATCAACCCTGCATATTTCCGCTAAATATATTCATTTCTTGCTCCAAATTTGACCTATAATAACCTTTTGCATTGTTGCTAATCCTCAATTTTGTCCTTCTTCACAACCCACCATCTTGGATAATTCACTTTCAGTGTGATATCTAAATTTAACAGTCTTTGTTGGTCTAGTATCTGTAATTCAAATTCCTTTATAAAAGAATATATGGATGTTAGTCCATCATACTTCGGGGGATCACATACCTCAGTTCCAATCCATCATTACACGGGGGTAATGTGAGCACATCTTCTTGTTGATACTTCATGTAATATCTGCTACCAATTCTCTAGTGCTTCTTTTGAATCTGATGTGAAGGAACTAATACTCTTCCAACTGAGTGCACCATCAGCAATAGGGTTCACATAATAATCCATATGTGCAGTCACATTATATAGGTTATCGAGCTATTTTCCCTTTGTCGGTTCCACATATATTCTTCCCTCTATGGGATCCAATGGAGCAATAAATTTCCAGTCTCCTTCTTCAAATACCATCTATCTCTTCTTTGGATCAATCAATTTCTAGTTATCAAAATCCTAGTAAAGTCCTAATAATGTTGGATAAGTATTACTTCCATCTACTATCTTGATTGCTTCAAAATCAACTATACTACACACTCCATCAATGTTAACATTCACCCCTAATAGTCTTCCAATCAGGACAATCTTATGTTGATTTTCCAACCTCAACTGAATAGGTGACCAAATTAACTTAGTTTTTCCCATCGTCTCCCAAGTATGCTTCGGAAGCACATTCACATCATATCCTAGGTATAAAATGATATTATCCATGTCATAATTTCCTATCTACGCATTCAGTAGGAATTCCCTATTTGTCCTTCTCTTCTGATGTACTTGGTTAAATGCTCGATGTACTATAGGGGATTCGTTATCTTGTGCACATTGATAAATCATACCATGAAGTGCATTTAATGCAATATCATCCTTCATTAATTCTAAAAATATCTTCAAGAAACTTCACAGTGTACTTACCTTCTCAACTTTCCTTTTTGAATGATCATATACTAGAGGCATGTCATAAATAGGTGGCCTGCCATACACCGGTGGCCCAGTTGAAGTCGATGTTATCCATTATATCTCCAACAGTTTTGTCCTTTATTTCTTGTATGTGTCCCTCTCCTTTCTAGGGTGAAACAATGAAGGAGGATATATTACTTTCCTTACCCACTACTCGATCTACTTTCCTTGTTATGTAACATCAACTCATGTTCTCTCTCCTCCATGCTTAACTACTACTACCTTGATTCGTTCGCTGCTCTCCTCTGCAACTATCATATGCACATTCAAGTTCCTATTTTCTTTCCACTTTGTGATCAACTATGGACAATATTATGTCGCATGGTCCAATTGTCTATAATAAGTGAATGTTGTGCAAGGATTCGAATAGTCTTGCACCAAATTCCCAGGATGATTACAATTATAACATATAATTTGGTATCCTCCTCTTCCAAATCCTACTCTTCTGCGACCTCTGAATCCTCTGAATCCTCCTTGATTGTAACTTCTCAAAGTATTATACTATGGTACCCATCCTTCTGATCTGTCTTCCCCTTGGAACCTGTATGCATCAGTTGTGCACTCTCTCATCAAATCAAATGTGTGACATTCCTTTTCATCATGTCCTATAGAGTTACAAAAATTAAAAAAAATATTTCTAGTAGTGCTTTAGTACTTCTTCATCAGTGGAAAAGAAGTAGGATGATGACCCATTGTTTTACATATATCACGCCATACTCCTAAAGGTTTCAGAGCTCCTATGGACAAATATTCCTTCAAATATGGAAATTCATTCTGATTATGTCCTTTTGTTCTAAATGTAACACACCAAACTTCTTCATGTTTTTCCTTCCCTTTATCCATCTCTTGCAACTGAATAGTTAATGCAGCTAAATCTGACTGAACCTGAGTCATCCCTACACTGTTTTCTCCTATAGGGTATGATTCCAACCTCATAGAAATCTCTAGGGATTCTTACTATTGTTAGTCCCTAAATTTGCACTTGACTGTGAGAGGGCAAGCTAGGGCATCATCAAGTTATTGCAATAGTTTTATAGATAAATATTTAAATTTGGTTTTTAACTAGTCTGAAGGTTGGGCAATGATAATGTGTGATATCAATTCACAAAGGCAAAAACAAATCCATATCTCACTGACTTAGTAAATGGTAATCAATTTAGTAATCAGATGACAAAATAATATGAAAGATAAAGAAGTATGTAAGTTTTCATTTTTTCCACTCACATATGAAACTCTTTAATCTAAAATATCATTCAAGAGAAAAGAGACAAGAACTTGAAAACAATTCTGATTATGAACAAGAAAACAACAAAATTTCCACTGATTTACTCACAAACAGAGAATAGCCCAATGCTTAGCACAAGATCATACATGCATTCAAGTAAGAAAAATATAGAAATATAGAAAAGAAAAGAAATCTGACCATCAAAAAACCTTTTCTATTTAGTATCAAGATGAAATAGTTCTTTTCTTTACAATGTATTCAAAACTGCTAATGGTTCCCAACCAATCAACTTACATACCTTCTCCTTCTACCTTGTTTATATAGAAAGAATACATATTCATCAAGATCCAAAAGAAATGGATCTGAAAACCTCCTCATATATATTTAGTATCTTGTTTAAAACAATCAAGGAGGATACCAGATCTGATCTCCAAGTCGAATTGATGAGGTGGCTTATTAACTGTTGTCCATGAGCATTTTTAGGAAAATAAATCTAGCAAATTCCTGAAAAATAGGGTCTAAAGATATCTTTGTATCTCCCAAAATGTGATATATGTGTAAGAAAAAAGAGATTTTTTTGTGAAGGAGCGCGTTCCCAAAATAAAACTCTTTTGGTTTCTAAAAATTCATCTCCATTTGCTTTGAAACCTCGCCAAAAATTGGTCACTAAAACAAGAAATCATTTATTCTGAAATATTTGAAAAATAAGCCTCTAATATATATTCTAACCTATTAAACTGTGATAGGTGTGTAAAAACAGAGAGAGGTTTTTTTGAAGGGGCATGTTCCCAACAAAAACCTATTTTTGTTTCAAATAATTCATCTCCACCAATTCTGAAACTACTCTTGAAGATAAAGACCTAAACATGGAAAAAAACAAAGTATTGACTGTATTGATTTCTGCCCTTCTTATTTTGATCTTTTCTTTGTATGAAGAAATAGTAGGTGACTGTCCTTTTTCCTCCCCTACACTTTATTTTGTGTTATCCTATATAAAAATTACATCTTCCTTCTTAAGAGAAGGATTAAAGAGGGCTTTTGAGTTCAACCTGAATTTATTTGTTACCCTAGTCTTAGACCTGCTAGGACAATTCACCATAGTTTTACCTTTTCTTGCTTTGTTCACCTGCTTAGCTTTATCACCTGCAACTGGTTCCTTTTGTTTCTACTTTGATTTTCTGAGGTGCTTCTTATTAGACCCTCTAATATGGATTTTTTAATGTCTTTAGGCTCATCTTTTGGAACAAGAAAATGATTATCCAACTCTACCTCTGTTTTTACTTCTTTTTTTGTGCTTTGGTAGTTTTTATTTCAGGGAAAGATTTAGCTAAGACCTATGTCTCCTGCTGAAATTGTGTTTTTATCTTACTATATCGAGTGAATCTAACCACATGATAAATTACCTTCTCTGTAGCAACATGGGTTTTAGAAATTCCATTTTCCTTTGTTGATTTATGTTTTGGAAACAATTTTGGTTTGGGTTCGTGTTCTTTCAGTTCAAGGGATTCTAGTAACCAATCCCAGGAATGATTCAATTCATCCAATGCATACATAACTAGAACTTTAATAAATCTCTGGTGAAAAAGACTCTTAATGGCATTTGTAGGGTGAGATTGTATTCTTTTAGACATTTATGTCAGGATGCGAATCACCATAAGGGCAGTTTGCCACTCCTTCTTCAACCAAGTATGTGGGATACCTTGACTCCAATTTGGATCTTGGTGTTATGAAAGAAAAAATTGATTGAAAAATTGCATGGGCATCTCTTCCTTATTCCACCACCTCTCTTCTTAGGTGCCATAATGTAGATTGTAGAATTTCATGGTCTGTCTAGGGTTTCTGTCAGCAAAAAATATAGATCTTTTGAAAATGATGTGGACAAGGTTGACAACCTACAAAGTTATAATGAAATACTTCGGGTGTAATATGTCATCAATCAGATCATGAAACCAACAAACCTGTGATATGATTTTTAGGATGGATGAGTGCAATCCCGATCTCTTCAAGTAAGCATAATACTGAGTACACAATTAGATCTTTAATCATCAATCATGTTGGCATTTAGGATAAGATATCGGGTGTCTTCTTGCTGGGTATGTGTTATATTCTTTGTGTGAGTAGTAGTTTCTATGTTGCGCCAGGCACACAGGGGGTTTTGATGGGGGGTGCAAGGGGGCTTCGCCCCCGAGAATTTATTTTTTCTCAAGAAACATGTCACATATTTAGGTAGTTTGTCGACACATGGTTTCTTTGTTGATGGTTTTCTATTTCCGGTTAAGGAATTAGGGTTGTTGACTAATCCAAGTCATTGGGTTAGGGTTTTGGATGTCATTAGCTCCTATATGTTTATTGTATTGTAAAAAATGTATCACTATGAATGAATATAGAATATGTTGGTTTTCTCGGTTTGGGTTTCTAGGGGAAAAATCTATGTGTAATGTTTTTATTTCCCATTGTATCTTTTCTGTTCTTTTACTAAAAATATGTTTGCAGTAAATATTGTACAAGGTTAAAATCTACATTTGGTATCAAAGCTTTGTTGGCTTTAGGGGGATGCATTTGTGGTCAAGGGTTTGTCTTGGGACTGTGATAATCCTTGTTACAATGGGAGATCTGTGGTATTGAGTTTTCAGGTGAAAAGAAATGGAAAGAAATTCAAAAATGGAGATCGAGAAGTTTAATGGGAAACATTTTGAGCTGTGGAAGCTCAAGATGGAAGATTTGTTGGTGGAAAGAGATCAATGGATCGTGGTAGATCTAGGTACTACACCTACAAGAAATTCAACAAATGACTGGAAAAAGTTGGATCGGAAGGCAAAGAGAACAATCTGACTATGCCTCTCAGATTCAGTATTACTGAATGTGTCAGAGGATGCTACAACCAAGGATTTATGGAAAGGTTGGGGAAGTTGTATCAGTCTAAGTCCCTAGTAAATAAAATATTCCTGAGAAAGAAGCTGTATAACCTGAGGATGATAGATGGAGACTCAATGGCAGAGCATTTGAATGCCTTCAATACTGTGGTAAGTCAGTTAGTATCTGTTGAGATTAAAATTTCTGATGAAGATAAATGTATCAGGTGTTCTTTACCAGACTCTTGGGATAGTCTGGTTGTGGCCATAGGTAGTAATACAAATGCTTTTAATTTTGATGAAGTAGTCTCATCCTTGTTGTTGGAGGAGATGAGATGGAAGAATATGGAAGGACAGATCACAGGCGCATTATTTGCAAGAGGACGTTCCAATGAAAGAAATAGATCTAAGTTCTCAAGTGGGAGATCTAAGTCTAAGGGCAGATCTAAATCTCCTGGAAATTTTGTAAAGGTATGTTGGAGATGTGGAAAATAAGGGAACTACAAGAAGCAGTGTAGATCCAAAGTTGAGAAAAAGAAGGGATCTGAAGAATCTCCTTTTACATAAGAAAATACCTCCAAGGAAGAAGGAGGGGATGTGTACTTGGCTTCTTCAAGCACACATGCATATCATGAGGAATGGTTGGTTGAATCAGGTGCATCCTTTCATATGACTCCCCACAGAGAGTGGTTCTGTGAATATGAAAGGTATAATGGAGGTAATGTTTTCTTAGGTGATGATTCGACAACCAGAATCATAGGACGAGGAAAATTCAAGTTGAGTATCATATATGGAAGGATTAGAACACTTCCCGATGTTCTGTGCATCCTAGGTTTGGCTAGAAATTTTATTTCTCTAAGAAAAATGGGCGATGCAGGGGTAAAAACAATATTTGAAAAGGAAACCTGCAGGATGGTTCGAGGAGCAATGGTGTTGTTGAAGGGAGTTTGGTTTGGAACTCTGTATAAGCTGCAAGGAATCACTATTAGTGATGGGTGTAATAGTTCCATTGTTCATGATATTGGAGTTGAAGAAGAAAGAAATCCTACAGTCTCTGGAGAAAAGGTTATGATGTGGCATCAAAGACTAGGGCATATCGGAGAGAAGGGTCTTCGACTAATACGCGGTAAAGGTAGGGTTGAAGGTATGTCTAACTACTCTCTGGATTTTGATTTATGTGAACATTGTCTATATGGGGAGAAAAATCGGGTAAGATTCCCCTTTGGTGCAACGAGGGCAGAAGGAATTTTACAACTAGTTCACAGTGATGTTTTTGGACCTGTGTCGGTCCCATCATTGGAAAAATATATGTACTATGTCTCATTTATAGATGACTTCTCGAGGAATACTTGGATATATTTCCTCAGGAAGAAATCCGAAGTCTTTGACAAGTTTAAAGAGTTTAAGGCTCTTGTTGATAATCAAACAGAGAAAATAATTTAAGGTGTTGAGGATAGATAATGGCAGAGAGTTCTGTGAGAATGAATTTGAATAACTATGTAAGAAGTGTGGTATAACAAGGAAGAAGACTACTCCATATACACCTCAACATAATGGATTTGCAGAAAGGATGAACAAGACGTTGATGGAAAAAGAAAGGTGCATGCTCAATGGTGCCAAGTTCGGGCAAGAATTCTGGGCAGAGGTAGTGGGTAGTACATGTTACCTGGTCAATAGATCACCCTCATCAGCATTGGATGACAAGACTCCACAAGAGGTATGTACTGGTAAGGAACCTTATCTCACACATCTCAAGGTATTTGGCTATGATGCAAATGTTCATGTTCCAAAGGAAAACAGGAGTAAGCTAGATAAGAAGGCCAGAAAGTGTATCTTTATTAGATATAAATATGGTCTCAAAGGTTATAATCTTTGGAACCCAGAAACTAAGAAGCTAGTGTATATCTGATATGTGGTATTTAGAGAAATGAAGGATGTTGTTAAACAAGAAGTACTACCAAGTAAGGAAGAACCAGATAAAATAGATTCTGATTTAAAGGATGATGAGTCAGACTCTACAAAAGAATAGGAATCAGAAGAAGAAGATCCTCATACTCCAGTATTGAGGAGATCAGTTTGAGAAATAAGGCTATCAGAAAGGTATACTCCATCTTATTTACGTTCAAATTTTTATTTGTCTATTACTGATGATGATCCTAGAAATGTCAGGGAGGTAGTGGATTCCGAGGATGGAAATCTCTGGAAAAGGGTCATGGACGAAGAAATGGAATCTTTGGATAAGAATGAGGCTTGAGATCTAGTGGAGTTTCCGACTGGAAGAAATCCCATTGGCAGCAAATGGGTATTTAAAAATAAGTTGAATGCAGAAGGAAAAGTGGAGAAATACAAAGCTTTGTTAGTAGCAAAGGGTTATTCCCAGGTTGAGGGAATTGATTTTGGTGAGATTTTTTCTCCTGTTTCCAAGTTAACCTCTATAAAAATTTTGTTATCTATTGTTGCTGCATTCGATTTTGAAGTAGAACAAATGGATGTGAAGACAACATTCCTACATGGGGATATGGAAGATCAAATATATATGAAGAAACCAGAAGGTTATGATGTGAAGGGAAAGAAGAAGTTGGTATGCAAGTTGAAAAAGTCCCTGTATGGTTTAAAACAATCACCAAGGATGTGGTATAAAAAATTTGATACTTATATGCTGGGACTTGGCTTCAAAAGAAGCAAAGAGGATCACTGTGTGTATTTTAAATTAATTGGTGATCATTTGATTTATTTGGTATTGTATGTGGATGACATGTTGTTGATAGGAAACAACAAGTAGATTATCCAGGATGTGAAAACTCAGTTGTCCTCTAAATTTGACATGAAGGATCTCGGTGCTTCAAATTTCATTTTGGGCATGGAAATTAAAAGAGATCGTAAAAAGAGGAAACTTTGGTTAAATCAGAGAAAATATGTCGAGAAAATATTGCAGAGGTTTAATATGCAAGAATGTAAACCAGACAAGGTTCCTATTCATGTTGGGGTAAATTTGTCTGTGGATCAGTGTCCCAAGACACATGAAGAGGAGGAGGAGATGTCTTGTGTTCCATATGCAAGTGCAGTTGGCATTTTGACATATGCAATGGTCTGTACTAGACCGAACATTGCACATGCAGTGGGAGTTTTGAGAAGGTATATGTCAAAACCATGGAAGGAGCATTGGACAACAGTAAAAAGGGTTTTTAGGTATTTTCGTGGCACTGCTAGCTATGGATTGTGCTACGAAGGAAGACTAGGGTTGTACAGAGTGGTGGATATACATGGCTTTGTGGATGGATATTGAGCTAGATATCTAGATCATAGGATATCTATAAGAGGGTATGTGTTTAACCTGTTTGGAGGATCAATAAGTTGGATGAGCAAAAGACAGGTTGTAGTGGCACTTTCAACTCCAGAAGTTGAATACATGGAAACCACTCATGCAAGTAAGGAAGCAGTATGGTTACCAATATTGTGTTCAAGTATTGGGTTGGTACAACAAGATGTAAGGATAGATTGTGACAGTCAAAGTGCAATTTTTCTAGCGAATAACCCAACTTATCATTCAAAGACAAAGAATATTGATATTCAATATCACTTTGTGAGAGACATGATTGAAGAAAATAAAGTATTGTTGATGAAGGTGGACACTTTGAAAAATGTTGTAGATTCATTAACAAAATATGTGAGGATTGAGAAGGTCTCTTGGTGTAGAGGATCCGTGGGGATTGTTGCCCTTGATTGTTGACAATGTAACCCTGTAACCCCCTGTATGCAAAAAAAACAACAAGTGGGAGAATGTGTCACATATTTAGGTGGTTTTTCGGCACATGGTTTCTTTGCCGATGGTTTTCTATTTCCAGTTAAGGAATTAGGGTTGTTGACTAATCCAAGTCATTGGGTTAGGGTTTTTGATGCCTCTGGCTCCTATATGTATATTGTATTGTAAACAATGTATCGCTATGAATGTATATAGAATATGTTGGTTTTCCCGGTTTGGGTTTCCAGGGGAAAAATATCTGTGTAATGTTTGTATTTTCCATTGTATATTTTATGTTCTTTTACTGAAAATATGTTTGCAGTAAATATTGTACAAGGTTAAAATATACACTTATGACATGATTTCGTGAAGTGGCACATGAAAAATGAGGATTATTCCTGACACTACATGAATAACGCTATTCTTGCAGCGCCCTTTTTCATAAGCCAGAATTCAAATTTTAAAACGAGGGAAAGGACTTATGATTTGATGGAAAGATCCTAAATGTCTAATTCTAAGATTAATCACACTAATGCATGTTAAGAACACTCAAAAAGGATAATGAAAGAACACTTTAAAAATTAGGGAAAAAACAAAAAGAGCAGAGAATAAAGCTAGGAAAGGATAGGGCAGGGAAAAGGTTTTCTTATCAGTCATTTGAAAAATCAAGGACTAACATTGGCTCCTTTTGAGGATAAAGTTTCATGATGAAACTTTAAGAACTTGTCGACCAATGCCTTTATCTCCCCGATCATCATCAAATTTTACTGTAATTATTTCCGTGTCCAGCCATTCCTTTATTTGCAATCTAATAATAACAACCACAAAACTGCAAGTAGTCTTTCCATTGGGCTTATGGAGTCTTTATTACTGATCATACCAATAAATTGAAAACAAATTGCTCGGATTCAAGATTATTCAATCATCCTACTACTTCTAACTAGTAGGAGAAAGCTAATCATGTGATATGAAATTGCCAATATAGCCAATAAAACATTAGAGTGATAGAATGGCCAACCCATTTGCATCTTAATGAGTTAATGCAAAAAAGATGAAATTTGTGCAGCATAAAGCTAATAGGAAGCCAATAATTACAACTACAATATGCTCTAATTCCAAAAATTTCAAAACTTTGAAATTGTGAAAATATGAACTCCATGTAGATAGCCACCTGATCCTGCCAATTGTGTTGAATCTCTAGTTGATACAAGAAGCCATATTGTTTCTCGATGATTTCTGCTCCATTTATGAGAGTATAATTCATTTGAAGATCACTTGTTTTATCAAAAGCATCTGGAACTTGCTCATATTCTTCTTGGATAACATTGTTCAAAACAACATTATCATCATGAGAATTAAGAGGTTGATCCTCATCTTCCACGTTGCCTTCAGATGCATAGTTATCATACACCAGCTTTGGATCCTCATGGAATATGGAATGAATGATTTCATGAATTTGTTGGTTATAATTTGTCACATCATCAACATATGGATCCAGGACTTCAAGATCATCATCAGAGTCATCAAATAAAGTTTGATTTGAAAAAAAAATTGAACTCTGAAAACCAAGGACCTCTACTTCACGATCATATTGAAAAAATGAGCACATATATGTTTCTTTATAATAATCATAATTTTGACCATAAGGCACATATGAAACAACATCAAATACATTTGCAACTATTGGTTTTTCTTCCTCATCTATAATATGGTCTTCAACAAGAATTTCTTTAGTCAACAATTGATCTTCAAACAGATTAGGAACAACATTTGTATCATGGTCACTACTATTAGAAACATTCATATTGATGCCAAATGCATCTAAGGTATCATTGTTATGAATTTCAAGATTAGAATGTTGAAAATATTCCTACTATAATATAGGTTTAGAAGAAGATATGATTGATACTGAATCTTCTTCCTCTTCCTCGATGTAATCATCCTCTTCATCTGTATTGCTATAGGAATATAATGCATATCCCTCACAACAATGCTCAAAAATCCTTTCAACTAGGTAAATTATCTTGCAATGTGAATAAAAAACATCATGAAAGACCTTTAAAGAGGAAATACTAGAAGCAGAAAGAGTTTTTTACCATTTCCTTGCATATCCATCCAATGAATACATGAACATTTTCATCAATACATCTTCATAATGTATATTCAATTGATCCATGCATTGATGAAACTCAATCAAATGTAGTTCTGGATTTTCCTCATCCTTTTCTCTAAACCATGGAAGGAAATCTCCCCATATATCTATAGTGGGAACATAATAGAAGAGAAATTAAATTGTGCAAACCTCAGTGCAAAAATAGATTCCATAGCCTTCGACATCTTAGATCAGTGGATTTTCCAATGGATTATTCCTTCATGGAGTCACTAGGTGAATGATACAATCAGAAAAAGTGTCCAACTCTTGTTCACCATCAAGAGATAGAATTGATCATTGTCATTCTCCCAGGGATAAATACTTCATATATCCATCCCCGACAATGGCACCAAAAGATGTTAGTCCCTAAAGTTTCACTTAAATATGAGAGGGAAAGCTAGAGCATCATCAATTTATTGCAATAGTTTTATAGATAAAGATTTAAATTGGGTTTTTAATTGGTTTGAAGGTTCAACAATGATAATGCATGATATCAATTCACAAAGGAAAAAAGAAATCCATATCTCATTGACTTAGTAAATGGTAGTCAATTTAGTAATGAGATGGAAAAAGAATATGAAAGATAAATAAGTATGTAATTTTTCAATTTGTCCACTCACATATGAAACTCTTTAATCCCAAATATCATTCAAGAGCAAAGAGACAAAAACTTGAAAACAATTCTGATTATGAACAAGAAAACAACATAATTTCCACTAACTTACTCACAAACAAAGAATAATCAAATGCTTAGCACAAGATCATACATGCATTCAAGTAATAAAAATATAGAAATATAGACAAGAAAATAAATCTATCCATTAAAAAGCCTTTTCCATTTAGTATCAATATGAAATAGTTATTTTCTTTACAATGTCTTCAAAACTGGCTAATGGTTCCCAACCAATCAACCTACATAACTTCTCCTTCTACCCTATTTATATAGAAATAAATGAATCTCAAAACCTCATCATCTATAATTACGATATTGTTTAAAATAATCAAGGAGGATATTATATTTGATCTCCAAGTCGAATTGATGAGGTGGCTTATCAACTATTTTTCATGAGAGTTTTTAGGAAAATAAATCTGGCAAATTCCTGAAAAATAGGGTCTAGAGATCTCTTTGTATCTCCCAAACTGTGATAGTTGTGTAAAAACATGGAGATTTTTTTGTGAAGGATCTCATTTCGAACAAAAACCTCTTTTGGTTTCTAAAAATTCATCTCCAACTGCTTGGAAACCTTGCAAAAAAGTGGTCACTAAAACAGGAAATCATTTATTGTGAAATATCTAAAAATAAGCCTCAAAGATATATTTGAACCTCTTAAACTGTGATAACTGTGTAAAAACCGAGAGAGGTTTTTGTGAAGGGGTCTTCTCCAAACAAGACCTCTTTTTGTTTCAAATAATTCATCTCCATAAATTCAGAAACTACTCTTGAATATAAAGACCTAAGCATGGAAAAAACAAAGTATTGCATGTATTGATTTCTTCCCTTCTTATTTTGATATTTTCTTTGTATGAAGAAATAGTAGGTGGCTATCCTTTTTCCTCCCCTAAAATTTCTGTTGTGTTATCATCTATAAAAATTGCATCTTCCTTCTTAAGAGAAGGATTGAAGAGGGCTTTTGATTTCAACCTGAATTTATTTGTTACCCTAGTCTTAGACCTGCTAGGACAATTCACCACAATTTTACCTTTTCTTGCTTTGTTCACCTGCTTAGCTTTATCACCTGCAACCGGTTCCTTTTGTTTTTTCTTTGATTGTATGAGTTGTTTCTTATTGGACCCTCTGATATGGATTCTTTTACTATCTTTAGGCTCATCTTTTGGAACAAGCAAATGACTGTCCAACTC
>JZKD02S1606783.1:514648-552235 GCA_000966675.3 Picea glauca
TTTGTGTCATTCTAACCATGTTGAGGAATTGGATTACCATGTGCATGATAATCTTTTGTATCATCTTGGCAAGCTATGTATTCCACAGGGTGAAAGGATCAACATAATAAGAGAATCCCATTCTTCTCTTATTGCTGGTCATTTTGGTGTAGGCAAGACAATGGCTAATTTGCAAAGGTACTACTATTGGCCTAAAATGAATGAAAGTGTTTCAAGATATGTTTGAGGATGTTTTTTATGTGCCACAAGTAAACCTAGCAATTAAAAGTTGGGTTTGTATACTCCACTTCCGGTTCCTTCTCGTCCTTGGGAAAGTATTTCTATGGACTTTGTAGGAGGTCTACCTATGTCTAGATGAAATCATGATTATCTTTATGTTGTGGTTGATCGATTTAGCAAAATGTGTATTTTGATGCCTTGTAAGAAGCAGGTTACAGCTGAACAAACAACACAAATGTTCTTTCAAAATGTTTGGGTGCATTTTGGATTGCCTAAATCCATTGTTTCTGATCGGGATTCTCGATTTATTGGAAGTTTTTGGTCGAGTTTATGGGCACTCATTGACACCAAACTGAAAAAGAGCATATCTTTTCATCTGCAAACCGATGGTTAGACATAAGTGGTAAATCGAACAATGGTGCATCTTCTTCGTGGTTATTGCAGTAAGCATCCTAAACTTTGGGATGAGAATTTACACTACATTCAACATGCTTACAATCGAGCTAAGCACTCTTCAACTCAAACGTCGCCATTTGAAGCATGTTTTGGCTATCTACCCAAATCTCCTTTAGATTTTATCTTTGGGAAGGATATTACTATTGATGGTCAATATGACATTGATAGAGCAGAAAAGTTCATTGAACAAATTCAGTCGATACATCAAATGGTGCAAGAGCAGTTGGAAAAGAGTCAAGCTAAGTACAAGATGAGACATGACAAGCATCGTGTTGATCACAGTTTCCAAATTGGTGATGAAGTTTGGCTTTACATTAGTAAGGAGAGGCTTAAAGGAGAAGGTAAAAAGTTGAAACCAATTCGCTATGGTCCCTTCAAGATTATTGACAAGATTGGTAACAATGCTTTCCATTTAGATTTGCCTCCTTATATGCAAATGTATGCAGTTGTTAATGTTGAGAATTTGAAATTATATGAGCCTCCTTTGATTGATGATCAAGGAGAGCATGTTCAGGTTTCGTCTATAGATGATTTCTCCCTAGAATATATTACATAACTGCATGAAGACACAATCCTTGATAGGAGAATGTGAACTTCAAAACGAGGAAATGTGGAGTATCTTCGAGTTGGTCTTAAAGGTACAAATCCAAGCAAAGCTAAGTGGATTGAGGTTGGAAAGGTGAGGGAGCTATACCCTCATCTTCAAATAGACTGAAAATAGTCTTTTGGAGGTCCAAAAGCTTTCCAATGGGGAGGTGTGATCCAGGGGATCAAATTTTGCTCAAAATTCAAAGTGCTCGGAATCGCTTCAAATCAAACGAGAGTGTAGGCCTCATCGTTATGAACCCAATGCAACTCATTTGGGTTCAAACATACGTCGAGAGCGAGAGATATCACTTTCTGTTCAAAATGACAAACAGACAAAAAAAGGGATCTTGACTGTACAGTTCATACAGTCCGTACGGCTGCTGACGTGGCAGTGCGTACAACACGTGGCAGAGCTGAGTGGCAGACAGTTGGTAGATGTGGACGAATGACATTCTGACACGTGAAAGTATTTGGTTGGTTGTACAGTGCCACATGGCTCAGTCATGGGCTGCCACGTGGCACCCTGTTATTTGTTGCTTGTATAAAATTTTATTGGAGTCCACTGGGTTCGACCCCCTGACCTCCACCCACGTGTATAACCTTTGCAAAGTTTGCATTGCCAACGCACCACACCATATTCCTTGTTATATATATGGTTTCACATAAATTTAAGTTTGAATTGTTTTGTGTTGGCGCGAGGGTCCGGGCTGGGGCTTAGCCCCAGCCCCCGGTCGCATATAATGATACCATATGACCCTCTATCAATCTGGTTGGTGCACACGCGTTTGCATTTTCGATTTGGTTTGTATTGTGGTTCAAACAGTTATCAAACCAACGACCCAACACTTGTCACGACCACACTCGCCCTTAAAGTTTGAGCCCCATTTGCACTTGCGTGCGGTCATATGGGTCATACGACCACAACCTTGGCGGTTAGGGGCTAGGTGTGCCCATAACCATCCTACAATTCGCACCGTTTGTGCGGTTGCACCCGGTACTGAGTTTTAACGCTTAAATATGCGTGGGGGCTAGGTTGAGCCAACAAGGGTGCAAATTGTAGATGCAGAGACAACAAGTTTGAAGGGGGACTTCCAGGAAGCCTATCTTCTTCAATTTTTGGCCAAACGAGGTGCCGAAAAAGCCCAGCTAGGGGTTTTTGGATGTTCTGAAGCCATTGGAGCATTCTATTTGGAATTTTGAGCATTGTAAAGCACATTTTTGAGAACTTTGAGAAAATAATACAAAAGATCCATTGGAAGCTGGACCAGGAGATATAGCCCAAGAGAGGGGTGAACTCCTTTATCATTTTCTGTGTTATGTGTTTTATGTTCACTGCTATTGTTGTTGTTTATATGCATCTTGAATGAGTAAATTCTATTAAAGTTGTGTTGCAAATTTGATCCATTTGCATTTTAACACATAAATTTAACTTGCAAATATTTTCAAGAATACAAGTCTTCTTCATTTTTAGATCGTGAAAAATCTTGCAAGGGATGAACTTGTGCATAATAATAATATGGCCAAATTTCTTGAGGATACCAACCAAGGGACCCCTTCCTAAGGGGATTCTTGTGTTTTTCCTTTCTTTGGAAATGTTGGTGCCCCCTTGATGGCCACTTTGAAGATTCCTGGGTTGAATGTAGGACTATCGGTTTGGTTTTGGAATAATACAAATGTACTAAATACTCTTGCTTCTTCTCATATAATCACCTTATGTAAGGGAATCATACAGATTTTGATCCTTCACCTTTTACATATGCAAAGTTTACTTCTCCTCCTCCTCCCTCTTCTAGTGAAAGTCTTTATACTAGTAACCATAAGTATAAAAGGAATAGGTAGAGGAAGAGTAATAAGAATAAGTCACCAACATATTCTATTCATGTTGGAGACCTGTCACCAGCCTATGCAAGTCATGTTGATGGCAAGAAACCAACCTCTGCTAGTCATGCTGGAAGCACAAGCCCAGTTACTACAAGTCATACTGGAATCAAGTCACCAACCTTTGCGAGTCATGTTGGGGATAGGTCATCAAACTCTGAAATTCATGTTGAATACCAACACCCAACCTCTGAAATTCATCCTGGGGAAAAGAGCCTAGTCCCCGCAAGTCATATTGGAGTTCAACAACAAGCCTTTGTTAGTCATGTTGGAAATGAAAAACCAACCTCTTCTAGTCATGGTGAAGACTATCACCCAACCTATGCAAGTCATACTGGGGGAATGAGTCTAGTCACTACAATTCATACTAGAATTAGGTCATCAACCTCTTCAAGTCATGTTGAATACCCACACCCAACCTCTGCTAGTCATGCTGGGAGAAAACTTCTGGTCACTGCTAGTCATACTAGTGTTGTATAACCAACCTCTGCAAGTCATGTTGGAGATCAACTACTAACCTCTACGATTCATGCTATAGATAGGTAAACAACCTCGACAAGTCATGTTAGAATCATGTCACTAGACTCTGCTAGTCATACTGGGGGCACTCAACCAACCTCTGTGAGTCATGCTAGGAGAAAAATTTTAGTCACTGCTATTCATATTAGCATCGAATCACCGACCTCTATGAGTCATTTTGGAGTCTTTTCGCCAACCTCTGTTAGTCACATTGGAGACGTGCAACCAGCCTCTGCTAGTTATGTTGGGGGAAACCCACCGAACACTGCAAGTCATGCTGAGGGAACTAATACGGTTGAGAAGCCTAGATGTATAGGACCTAAGCCCAAGTTCCCTTATAATATTTTCAAAGGAGATCACCTTACTCATTTTTTCCCTCTCATTTCCATGGTATGAGAAGTGTGGTCCTTGTATAAAGGCCCTTCTAGTTTTGAGTCATCTTCGGTTTCCTATCATTCTAATTAATATTTGGTTGACAAAGTGATCATGATAATGTAATATTCGACCGACACCACTCTTTTTGTAGTGGGTGATGTGTCTCTTGACCATGTTTTCTTGTATCCTATTCAACCAGTGGTTGAGGAAGTGGTCATGCCAATGAAATCTTCATTCGATCCCACTCTTCTCTTGGAGAATGAAAAGTCTAAGGAGGTGATCTCACTGATGCAATCTTCAGCTGATCCCACTCTTCTTCTGGGGAGAAATATGTCTTTTTACCATGTTTGTAGTATTTATAGTTCAGTACCTTCTGAACAAGGGGGAATTTCACTATCTTTGGGTATTCTCCCTCCAATACCTAGGATGGTTTCCTTTCATTGGAATGATCTTGTAGAGCCTCATATTCCTTCTTCTGCACCCTTCCAGATAATGGTTGGAATTAATAAATTAGGAATTCACCAAAGTATTGTAGATGAAGGATCCTTTGAAAGTCTTTTTTCATCCTCGTCTTGGCAAGATTTGGGTTCTCCTAACCTTGTGTCATCTACCAGTGAGTTGTTGAATTTCGAAAAAAGACATGGTGAATGTCTAGGGAGTTTTCCTCAGTTTCCTATCACATTAGGTGGGAATATTATCCTAGGATATATATTAGTGGTACCAGAACCTTTAGACTTTAATTTTCTTCTTGTGCATGACTATGTGTATGCGATGAATGTTGTGGTGTCTACGCTCTTTTGTGTGATGAATTTCCCTCACAAGAGTGTATATTGGGGGTTTTTCTTGAGAAACTACTGGTAGACAAAAGAGAATATATTGGGGTTTTTTCTTGAGAAACTATTGGTTTCATTTGGTCTCAATTCTTCGTGAATCCTAAATCCGTTTGGGGTCCTCAGGAGTCCTACCCGTCCACTTCTCTTTAGTTCTCTTGAAGAATATCAGACTTTGATATCCTACCCATACTTTTGTTCCTGACTATTGATTGTACCCACCCCAGAGGCCGACTCTCATTTGGTAACCTTAGTGGCCTTTCCTAGGTATCTATAGAGCTGAATGTGGGGGGATTTCTATGGCACTTGGGGAAAACGTCGTATCACACTTTTAGTACCCTTGGAGGGTAACCCCGCGAAGAGAGGGTTGCTTGCACCAAGAAGGGTTGTTACATGGAGTTCAGGGTAATTTATTCTCATATCTTCATTGGCGGCTTGATATCTCGTCTTTGGAAGATACTTCTACTGTTGCTTGGTTGATTACCTACATATATTTTTTAGGGGTGTGTACTTTCAGAGTTCACAGTTGGACTTAAGGATTGTTTTTTTACTTTCATCATGGTTGATCAAGGGCTTAGAATATCTTACAGAATGCAAGGTTTGGACCCTGAAGTTTATGGATCTCAACACAACCCTTCTTATGAAGGAATGGTTAGAGAACAAACTTTTGAAACCAGGAGTGTAGCTCCTGGAAGTGGCCAACACGCAAAAGAACCCATCACAACCTTCATGGAAGGCCTTGTGTATTACACAAATCCCCCTTTTACTAATCCACTTGGTCCATTACTTGTTGATAAACCATCCAAAATATTTTTTGATGCTTATTCTTCTTACTATTTACCAGCTAGTTCAACCACTAGGCCATCTTTTGGCATGAACCACCAGAAGGATTGGTAGTTTCACCTCCTCTATCCACGACTCCTGTAGTTGACCCTATAAGAGAAAAATTCACTATTGATGGTTCTTCTTATTTATTGGGAACATCCATGACCTAGGTTACTCCAACACAACCACTTGCGAGTACATCTCCCTCTGCACATGAGTCGGGTAATATTCTTTCTTCATTATTCCCACATATGCACACACCAAGTTCTTTACTTGGTTGTCCCATCGGTTATATGGCCAATAATAAATTCATTCAAGCAACCATATTTACACAAGCTACTCAACCCACATATCCAACTTTACAAATGGGGAGTTCTCTTATATCCTTCATTGGAGGTCAATCTTCAACTGGGGGGCAAATATTTGTTGGGGGGAAACCCTCAGCCATGAGGAAAAATCTTATGTGGGGGCCAAAACAACAAACATGGGGTAATGTCTCTCTTTCCATTTCTTACATACCTACTACTATTATCCTATATCCTATACAACCATATCTAGGGGTTGCAAATCCTTTATGGGGTCAACCTAATCCGACAAGAATTTCTCCGCAAGGAAATTTTCCCAATCAATCCTTGAACCCCGTGATTCCAACACAATATCCCCCTCAACAAAAGTATAAGGGAGGTACATTGGTCCAACCGCCATACATGGGGGGACTTTCAGGTCAACCGCAATACATGGGGGGACACTCAGGTAAGGCCCAATACATGGAGGGTAAGCCATAGTACATGGGAGGACCATCTTGTTTTTCCTTCTCATCGCAACCTATATATGGTCATGTTGGTGTTCCTATGTCACATGGTTACTATTAGTATCCACAAGTTTCATAGCACAAATTTCCACATCTATGAATTTTTGACATGGCCTTACCCTTTTCCCTAGCTTGCTAAGAAAAATCCCAAAATTTTGTCATCAAAGTTAATTAAAAAACTTGGATTTTGCATATATCCATGGGTTTCCTAGCAAGTCATAGATTTCCATGTGTTTCATAAAGGAAACTTGTGGATATGTGCAAAATCCAAGTTTTTTAAGTAACTTTGATGAGGAAAGTTTGGGATTTTTCTTAGCAAGATGGGGAAAAGGGTAAGGTCATGTCACAAATGCATAGGTGTGGAAATTTGTGCTATAAAAAACTGCAAATGAGACTTTTAAGAAGCTCCTTGTGACACTAAAGGGAGTGCAACAAAAAACCTGAGTGGCTCGGGACGAGCCACAAGTGAGTGTTGGGGTCCTATTGGGATAGGAATTTTGGGAACATTTTTGGGAAACTATGCAGGAGCGTGCACAGAAGAAGGAATAAATTAGCGCATTTACAGGATCAGTGCGTGCAGAGGAAGGAAAAGTTGTTAGTGAAATTTCAAGATCGATGCGTGCAAAGGAAGGAAGTTAGTTAGAATTCATTAGGAATTTTGGGTTCTTTGAAATGGGATAAGCCCTAATGTAATAATATAAACATTTAAGGGTTTTGCGTAGAAGGTAGTGAATGTAATGACAACTTAGAAAAACTAAGTGTGCACTATATGTGCAAACAAAAAGGGAATTTTGGGGTATAACTAAGATATCATGTATGAGAATAGTGCACATATGTATTAAGGAATGATTCTGAATAATAATATAAGAAGTCGGCCACTGTGGACATAGCCCATCTTGGGTGAATGATGTTAAATATGGTGTCTCTTTGTTATTCTATGATGTGTTTGTTTGTTTTGTGTATTTTGCGCATATGATTTACTTCTTTTATTATGCATCTGTTATATGTTTCTGCACACATGGTATAATATATAATGAATGACGGTTAAGGATAATGGTTATTATGAATGCCTCCCATCTCTTCATTTCTACGGAAACCTAATTCCTGTAGTCCCCATAGATACCTTGGGTGAGACCTCACCTGCTTGCAGGTAATGCTGAAAGGGACAGTATCTTAGGGTTTTGTTGGTGAATTCATGTTGAACCCCAGGTCTTCCCACTATGTGCCAATGGTGATGAAAAATAAAAAATGTCACAAATCCTTGAAGAAATAGAGAATACCATTATCACCCTAAATATTCAACCATAAGAGGAAAAAAGGATGGAAGAAGTGATGGGAATTTGGCTGAAGGGAAAGGATGAAAATTGCGAGAAGCTAGAAGATGAAATTGTTTTCTTAATAAAGGAATTGGATAAGTCAACTACCCAATTGAATATAAGCTTGAAGTTTGAAAAGAGCACTGGAATCTTAGATGATATCATCAATTGTAAAATATCACCACTCATTAAAACAAGTCTTGGTTATGATAAGAGTCAGATGACCAACAAAGAAGGTTCGAAATCTATAGAGCCATCGAAGAAAGTAAATGAAGGAAAATATAAAATCTATGTTGATATAATCAAAAGCTCCATCAATGATGAAGAAAATAGGAAGAGATAAAATGATGTTCCACAAAAATTGGCATTCTTCCGAGAGACAAAAAGGACAGATTCAAAATATATTTCCCACCAATATAGCCTCGCACAACTCGGTACCACAAATATTCCCTTGGTTATTTCTTTTCTTACAATCACATTGGTCATAAAGCAATAGACTATAGAGCATATGCAAGAAATAATCATGTATGGAACAAAAAAGAAATTACTTATGATTTCTCATATAGAAACTACAATTCATTTGCTCCATTATTTTATTACAATTTTGTATGTTATAAGTGCAACAATTAATGGCACATAGCACATTTTTGTAGAAATCATCTAGTTGAAACTTCTAGATGAAACGTGGAAGAAGATACCCTTTCCAAACAAAAGAAATAACCAACAGGAGTTTGGAAAAGGAGCAGAAGCAAGAAAAGAAAAAGTAGGAATATATGCTTGTTAAAACCACCTTTCATGCTCAAAACAAAGGAAAAAGACGGTACATTGATAGTGGATGCTCAAGCCAGATGAAAAGGGATGATAAAAAAATTTCACTTTGAAGGAAGTAGATGAAGGAAGTGTAAATTTCGTAGATAATGCTACCACAAGGATAAATGGAAAAGGTACTCTTAGTCTTGATAATGGAATGACTAAAATAGAGAATGTCTTATATGTTGAAGTTTTGGAACATAATATTCTTAGTTCTAGTCAAATGTGAGATCCAGGACACACTCTCACATTCGATTCTCAAGGATGTGAGATAAGGAAGAAAAGCTAGGGAATATTAGCAGAAAATGAATATAGAACCTCAAAGAATGTATATATCCTTAATGAGATCAAGGGAAAAAATTCTATATGGGATAAATACATGAGAGTTGGTTATGGCATAGAAGAATGGGCCATATAAAATTTGATAATCTAGTAAAAATCAACACCAAACAAGTAGTGAGAGATATTCCAAAGATTGATAAACCTTCAAACACTCTTTGCAAGAAATGATAGCATGAGAAATAGACAAGAGAAAGCTTAAAATCAAAAGAGTACTCAACAAAAAAGCCATTGGAATTCATTCATGAAGATCTTTGTGGGCCTAAAAGAACACAAAGTCTACAAGGTGAAAAATACTTCATGTTGCTCATTGACGATTACTCTAGAATGACATGGGTTACATTTCTAAAAGAAAAATCTGAATCATTTGAGAAGTTCAAAGAATTCAAAGCCTTGGTTGCAAATGAAACTAATTTGAAAATCAAGTGCTTGAGATCAGAAAGAGGAGGTGAGTTTATCTCAAATGAATTTGAACAATTTTGTGAACTTCATGGAGTGGTATAAAGGAAGAATCAAATTGTACAGTAGATGGATATAATAATGTTGAATGAAGCTAATCTATTATATGGGTTTTGGAGAGAAGCAATCAACACCACAGTCTACATTCTGAATAGAGGGAAAATTAGTGTCAACAACAACAAAACACCTTATCAATTATGGAAGGGTATACCAAGAATAGTTAAACACTTCAAAGTTTTTGGAAACAAGTGCTACATAAATAGAGATGATGAGGACTTGGTAAAATTTGACTTCGTATATAAAAAAAAAGTATCTTTCTCGGTTATTCTTCAAGAACGAAGGCTTATTGATGTTACAATAAAGCATTGGGAAAAATCTTAGAGAGTGCCAATGTGAAACTGAATGAAGCAGGGCATCACAAGGTGAAATAAAATTTTCAAACAGAGGAGTCAAGATGCAAAGAATAATAATTAGAACATCAAGATACAAAACCACCATCTATATTTTTCTGAAAGAATAATTCAGAAAATTTGATTCTCAATAATAAGGATACAAGAGTTCATAGTAGAACAAGAATAGAAATTGTACCAAAATATCAAAACTTCTCTTTGCTAACTAAAATAGAGCCTAAGAACTTTACAAAAGATATCAAATAAAAGCATTATATTGATGCCATGGAAGAAGAGATGAATCAAATTGAGAAGAATGAGACATGGAAACTTGTTCCAAGGCCAAAAGATAAAAATGTGATGGGAACCAAGTGGGATTTTAGGAACAAGTTGAATGTAGATGGTAATAATAAATAAAGAGAGATTGGTTTTTAAAGGATATGATAAAGTTGAAGTTATTTATTTTGAAGAAACCTTTGCCCTGGTTGCAAGACTAGAAGCTATCAATATGTTTTTGGCATTTTCATGTTTTAAGAACTTCAAAGTCTATCAAATGGATGTCAAGTCTTCCTTTATCAATGGAAATATATAGAAACAAGTATACATTGAATGACCAAAAGGATTATTATATCAAATAATAAGGATCATGTATGTAGATTTAATAAAGCACTCTATGGGATAAAACAAGCTCCTAGAGCTTGGTATTCAAAAAATGAAAAATATCTACAACAACAAGGCTTCAAAAGAGGAATTATTGATAGTAATATTTACATCAAGATAGTGGGAGAAAATTAGTTGATTATTGTGGTTTATGTAGATGACATCATTTTTGGAGGAAATATGAACAAAATGTGCCAAGAGTTTGCAATAGAAATGTAAAAGGAATTTGATGTGTCTATGCTTCGTGAATTCTCATTCTTTCTTGGTTTATAGATTTTCCAATTCTCCAAAGGCATATTCTTTTGACAAACCGAGTGTATCAAGGAAATGTTGAAGAAGTTTGGAATGGAATACTGTGCACCAGTTAGCACACCCGTGGTCACAGGATGTAAATTGAGAAAGGATGATGAATCTTTAGAAGAAAATCAAACATTGCACAGGTCAATGATTGAAATCCTACTATATATTATGACATCAAGGTTGGACATTATGCAAGCAGTAGGATAGGTTGCATGGTTTCAAGCTGCACCAAAATAAACTCATGTGCAATAAGTAAAAATAATATTCATGTATTTAAAGGGTACCTTGGATTTCGGCTTGTGGTACTCAAGAGGTGAATATTTTACTCTAACATCATATAAAAATGCATATGTGGCAGGCGATGTTGATGATATGAAAAGTACAAGTGGAGGAGCATTCTTTCTAGGAAATAATATAGTGTCTTGCTTGAGTAATAAACAATATTTTGTTTCTCTATCCATCAGATACATCTATTATATAGCAACAACAACATGTTGCACACAAGTTATTTGGATGAAGGAGACTTTGAAATATATTAAGGTAGAACATGATCACCCAATATCAATAATTTGTGACAACACAAGTGCAATTAATATTTCAAATAATCATGGTATGCACTAAAAAACAAAGCATATTCCAATCAAGTATCACTTCTTAAGAGAACAAGTAGCAGAACATAATGTCAAGTTGGAATATATCGTCACCAAAGAACAAATTGTGAATATTTTCACAAAACCCCTTCCCAAAGAGAAATTTCAATATCTCAGACATAAATTGGGAGTAATATCCATCTCATCACTAAGTTCTTAAGGATAATTACAAGCTTAGGGGGAGAATCCATTTTCCATTGATGTTAAAGGGGAAGAGTTGCAAACAGGGGGATAATGTTTTCTATGCCTAGTGGACTATGTGTTTCATTGCAGGATTTTCATCAATAACAAAGGGAGAGATTGTTGGAATTATTCTCATTGATGTCAAATGATTAATGATATAATTAATTTCATATTACAACATTACAATACACACAACATTTCAAAAATTGATTTATATATATAGTTCTACAAGTATATTAAAAAAAGGTGCATGTGAAAAAGTAAAAAGTGAAATGGTGGTTTCAAACCCATGGGTTTGGGGTATTTGGAATTAATTGCTTAATTAAGGGACATGTACCTTAATGAAGGTTTATGAAAAAGTAAAAAAATAGAAAGCATTGAGAGAAAGTGAGCATGTGAAAATTGGATTAGCGAGGATTGAATTGCGAAATCAATTTCAGTCCATCTTGGACTTTTTATGATAATTTTTTTTCTAAGATGTTTCAGACCCTGAAATTTGGAAGAGACATAGGAGAGATATTGGTGTACCTATGGTAAAAATTGCAGATACTAGTTATTTATACTTTCATATATATTCCCTATGGACGTTATGGTTCCTAAATTCTCCTGAAATCAGTTTCAAACAAGCCATCTTGGCACTTTTTCTCTCACTAATTTTATGTGATGTTTCAGACCCTAATATTTTGCAGATATAGAGGAGAGATATTGGTGTACATATGGAAAAAATATTATATTTTATTTCACTATACTTTTGGAGATATTCCCTACGGAAGTTAGGGTTCATGAATGCTCATGAAATTAGTTTCAAACAAGTCATCTTGGCATTTTTGCTATAGCTTATTTTCTAGGATATTTCAGACTTTGATATATTTTAGAGACAAACTAGACATACAAAAGTGCCTCAGGTAAAAGTTTCATAATTATATTTGAAAAATTGGATATCTGTCTTGTTGTACAAGTTCATTCTTGGGAAGAAGCCCAAAACAACAAGCTTTGGGAAAGTTTCCATTTGGAAATTCAAATTTTGGTCAAAATTGGTAAAGGAATAAGTAGTGAGAACACCCGATGAAGGAAAATCCAGTGAGTAGACCTCATAAAGGAAGAAGAAGTGAGTAGACCTAGTGAAGAAAGAAATAGAAGGGAGATTTGGTGAAGGTTGGTGCAGCTCAAGGATTGGTGTCTCTTGCTAAGTTTGTGCTTAGTGGTGGGGATTGGTGTCTCCAATATATTGTTGTCTACAAATATCTGTAAGAGATTGGTGTCTATTTCTAAGTTGTTGCTTGATTTGTAAAATTTCGTGGATATTCCACTCAAAAAAAATTTCACAACAAATCTAATAAATAAGTATGAAGGTTCAATTCCTTTAGATTCCATAATATTTAGTTATTGATTTTATTCTTATGAATGAAATAGATAAAATGAGGAAAACAGAGAATATTAAAATAAAATCACACATCATCCACAAGATAACACACATATTTTCTTTGGGAAACCCTTATGGGAGAAAACCCATCTAGAAGGTGAGGCTACTCTACTCTCTTTTCTCTGGTATGGAAATAATGCAAGTACAAAGGAGAAGGAACTCTCTATGGAGTTACCTGAGACCTGTGGCCTATTAGGATGCTACATAACATTAATGACCTCTGTTATGCTCTCTAATTTCTCACTCCCAGTGTTTCTACTATGTTATGGAACAAGATACAATAACATAGAATGGAACCCTTCTCCTCCTAGTGGATCGGTATTTAACATAGCTCGATAGCCATCTGGGGGTAGGTATTTTATTTCCTCAACCCTGAAATGTGGTAGGGTTTTGAACCTTATAGAATATTTTTAAATTACTCACATGGCTAGCCTCATATGCATGAGTAGTGGGGGTTGATGTGGAATCCTCCCATACCATGGTGGTCAACACGATAGGTCAACTTGCAAGAGGCATAAATTTTGCATATGAACTTTGATTGATGCACAATTTACACTATTGGAAAGGTATCAGAGTTTAGAACACCTTCAACGAGGTGTGATTAAGTTTTAGACACCAGAACACAAAAAATGCAATTTAATGCCTCAAAATGGCTCTAGAAGGTTCCAGACCCCAATTTTCCAAACTCGTACCTATTGAAATTTTGGTCAATACTAAGAGGGGGGGGGGTGAATCAACATTTATTCTTTTTCCAATAATTTAATAATCTATTAATTATTAATCTTATTAATTACAATAATTGATCAACAAGAATGTATTGAATACATAAATTAAATATAAAAAGTATAAAAAGTACAAGTTACAATTGTGTGAGAGACACCAATCTCTCTTTTTCTAAGCACCAATTCAAGGAGACACCAATACCTTGTTTCAAAGAACCAACTCTAGGAAGAACCAAGTCCCTTGTTTCAGAGCACCAACTCCCTTGTTTTTAGAGCACCAACTCTAGGAAGCACCAACTCCCTTGTTTTAGAGCACCAACTCTAGGAAGTACCAACTCCCTTGTTTCAGATTTCAATCTATAGAGAAAACCAATCCTCCCTTGGTCCTTCCTTCCACCCTTACTTCATGAATTTCTTCAGCTTCTTTCTTGGACTCTACTTTTTTTTTTGATCTTGTGATGTAGCCCACATAGAAACTTTCCTTCTTGCCATTTTTTTTCTATTTATATAGTCACTCAAGAGGTATATGATATTGAAAAAATGTGTCTTTTTGGAAAAGAGAAAATGAACCAATGTTTCATTTTAATGACAAAACATTGCACCTCTTCATTTAATTAACAAAAATGTTGACTTTTATGTTTATTAATTGATTTTAATTTTAAAAGGCGTCCAAATCAGACAATGATTTTCATACGAATATTCTGGAGTGATGGAAATGCATTTTAAAATTCCACGACATGGGTTTTGTGAAAAACATTCCCAATTAGATAACATGCAAGCAATTTCCCCAGAAAATGTGTGAGGTGGATGGTAGAGGAGGTTATTTCAAGGAAACTTGTCAATATTTACTATTGTGGTCTCCTTATAAACTTCCAAAATGAATCATCCACTTCAGCAGCAGAGATTTGGTCACATATCCACATTCCTCCTTTATCATCAAGCTAACAGAGTGGACTCAAAAATTATAATAGAGGATTTTAAATGACATCTTTGCTTCCACATCTGTGTTGACTCTGGTCAATCTTTCACGTCCAATCGTATAGTGTGGTGTTGCAATGAGTTGTAACACTCAACATGTAGTGTGGAGTTTCAATGAGTTGCAACACTAATCTTGTAGCATGGTGTTGTAGCATGGGAATTGCAGCGAGTTGCAACACTAATCTTGTAGCATGGAGTTACAACGTGGGAGTTGCAGCGAGTTGTGGCACTAATATTGTAGCATGGATTTGTAGCATAGGAGTTGTAGTGATTTGCAACACCAAGCATGTTGTGCGATCCGACAATTTCTAATACTTTGATCCAATGATCTAACGATCACAATGAGATCTCTAAAGATTTTTCTCATACCTTCTTGGAGGAAATTCTCATAAAATATATTGTATTCCTTGAGAGACGATCGTTTGGCCTTGATTTCATTCACTTGATAATAGATGGCAATGATCTATAACTTTTATAATGAGATTATTCAAGGACTAAGTAATGAAGGATCTATGAAGCATCCCCCTTGCTGAGATTTTTATACCAAATCCTTGACACTTGTTGTATTCTATTGAAGCACCATATTTGACCCTTTCTTCTTGTATTTAGAGCACAATAACTTCTTTTTGAGGTTCCATTGTAAAGTTCGTCCAATGATATCTTCATGGAGTGAACAAGCCCTTCACTTCTGTTCAATTTCTTCTTTTGTAAATGGATGCCAATAACATAATTTAAAATAAAATTTTGCTACGATACTGATATGAATACATAAAAATTAATCAAGTTCTCGGTGACCATATTTATCCTCTTTCCATCAATGCCAACATCATAGACTAGGTACAATATTGACCATTTTTTCCCCTTTGACATCAATGAAAACACCATAAGACTGTGTCCAACATGACCCACCACTAAAATGACCCTGGAAGTTGATTTCTACAATTGTTTCCACTCTGAAAGCATTGAGATAGACAAAAAAATAATATAATGATCCAATCAGGGTTAGTTCTTAGCTATGGGGATTGGTGTCTCTTTATAAGTTGGTACTTAGCAGTGGGGATTGGTGTCTCTAGTAGATTGGTTTATATGAATATATGTATGATTAGGATGGTGCCTACCTATATTTATACCAAAGGGGATTGGTGTCTCTAATAGGTTGGTTCCTACAAATAATTATAAAGAGAAGATTTGTGGTTTTTTCCCGAAAGGGTTTCCACGTAAATCTTATGTTCCATGACATGATGTTTTTCTTATAGTTGATGAATGTTTGAAAAAGTGAAAAATTTTCTTATACTATTTCACCCCCCTCTCTCAGTATAAGTGTGTGCTCAACACTTCTACCATGGCCTTCTTCCAAAGTTTTCTCTCTTCATAATTTACTACCTCTGTAACATATCTAGGTTCATCATTAATACATGATAGAACAAAATTAGAATGGATATCAGGTGGAATATACTTTGTAGTAGGTATCCTTACATGGATGTACCTTATCAAAACTAGAGTCTATAGTTCCACCTCATCATTTGATTCAAGTGATTCTACCTCCTCTAATAATTTAGATCCTTCATTCTTTATCTCAACCTCCACTTTCTTTGGTTCTAATTCTTTTTCTTCATCTTCAAGCTTGGAAGTGATATCAACTTATCTGAAGGCCACATCTCAACTATACACTATTTTCATTGTTATAGGATTCCACAGTTTGTAACCTTTAACTCCATCTTTATAACTGATGAAGATACATTTATATACCTTATTGCTCAGTTTTCTCTTCTTTTCCTATGGAACATGCACAAAATCATTACACTCAAATACTATGAGATGTGAAACATAAGGTTTTGTATCGGGCCATACCTCATGTGCAGTCTTTTCAATGAGTGATAAAGTGGGTGATGGATTTTCTAGATAACAGGAGCCTATGGAAACAACTTTTGCCCATAATTCATGTGTTAATCCTACATCACTGAGCATACTCCTTTATTTTTCGATTAGCATATTGTTCATCCTTTATTCCACTCCATTTTTCTAAGGTGTGTATGGAGTAGTATTATGTCGTGCTATACCACACAACTTACAAAATTATTCAAATTATTTTCCATAGAACTCACCTCCATTATCTATTCTTAGCACTTTTATCCTTTTGCTAGTTTGGTTTTCCACAAGGGCTTTGAACTCCTTGAATTTGATGAAAACCTTTGATTTATTCTTTAACAAATACAACCATGTATTCCTCGATAAATCATATATGAATGAAACATAGTAAGTATATCCTCCTAGTGATGGAATAGGTACAAGACCAAACACATCACTATGTATCAATTCCAGTATATCTCTTTCCCTCATAGAGATAGAAGGAAAATTCACTCGATTATTCTTACCATATAAACAATGTTCACAGAAATAAAAATCCAATGCACATCCATAAACACCTTCAACCATACCTTTACCTTGTAATAATTGAATACCCTTCTCTTCGATGTGTCCCAATATTTGATGCCAAAGCATTATATTATCTCCAGAGTGAGTAGGGGCTTTGACTTCTTCATTTTTTCCTTTAGGAACAAAAATAATATTACACCCATCAATGACGATGCTTCCCAATAGATTATATAAAGTTCCATATTGAACTCCCCTCATCAACACCATTTCCCCTCAAACCATTTTTATTTTTTCCTTTTCAAATACAACATGTACACCTTCATCAACCATATTGCCTATAGATATATTGTTCATGGCTAGATATGGAATGTGTAAAACCCCAGGAAGAGGTCTAACCCTTCCATATTTCAATTGCAACTTGACTCTTCCACATCCTATGATTTTTTTTGGCCAATCATCTCCTAAGAATACATCACCATCACACCTTTCATACTCACAGAACCACTCCCTATCAGGACTCATATGAAAAGAGGCACCTAATTCGATGAACCATACATCACTTTTTTATTGTGTACTTGTAGAAGCCAAATACACATCCCCTCCTTCTTCTAAGGAGGGCTTCCCTTCCATATAAGTAGTATCATGTGGACCTTTACCTTTCTCAACACTTCTTGATCTAAATTTCTTCTTAAAATTCCATGGTTTACCACATTTCCAACATACTTTCTTTAAAGGATCCCCTGCAGATTTAGATCTGCCTCCTGTAAACTTATTTCTTCTTTCTTTGGAATGACCCCTTACCATTATGACATCCATTTTATGCTCTCCCATTGGTTTTCCTTTTATTTCCTCAAATAAAAAGGATGAAACTACATCCTCAAATTTTAATGCAGATTGTTGATTGGTACTACCTATTGTTACAACCAAGTTATCCCAAGAGTCTGGTAGAGAACATAACAAGGTAATACACGTGTATTCTTACTCTAACTTAATATCAATAGAAATAACTTGACTTAGTAGAGTATTGAAAGAATTCATATGCTCTTCACAGAGTCTCCATATTCCATCCTAATATGAAACAACTTCTCTTGTATAAAAAACTTGTTTACTAGGGACTTTGATTGATAAAATTTCCCTAATTTTTCCCATAGCTTCTTTGCAGTGTCTTCTCTAGAGAGGTTTATTAATACCAAATCCGAGAGAAAAAATTGAATAATACTCCTCTCCTTTATTTATAACTTTTCCCAATCATCTTTCGACATAGAAGTAGGCTTCATACTCGGGTCTACAACCATCGACTATTCCTTATCCACTAGAAGATCCTCCATCTTGAGCTTCCACAACTGGAAATTTTGTTCAATGAAATTCTCGATCTCCACTCTAGAAATGGTCACCATTCTTTCAATACAAGAATTACCATTGCAAATATCCCACTGAACATGTTTATCACAAGTCTATCACAATTCCAAAAAATTCCAAACCCTTCGCAACAAAGGCATCCCCCATAAGATAAAACCTCACTTTGATACCAAATGTTAGTTTTAAACTTGTTAAGTAAATAATCCATATATATTATGTAGTAAAAAAAAAGGAAAATAATGGCATTCATACACAATACACAAATAGTTTTACCCTGGAAACCCAATTGGGAAAACCATCATTCTTATAACTTATCCACCCCTTATTCTCATTATATTTTCATCCATGTACAACATAATATATATAGAGAGGTTTTATCCAACCTTCAATATCGTAATTCCTAAATTAGAATTAGATTACAATTGAAGAAAACCATTTTCCAATAAATAAAACCATTAGCCAAAAAAACATTGGTCTGAAACCATCAAACCAAAAACCATTGGCTAAAACCCATGGGCCAAAAACATTGACCCAAAAGTGGTCCCGATACTACAAATAATATAACACATATCCAATAGTATATAGACTTTAATTTTTCTTATTTCCTATTATTATTATTATTATTATATATGTGTTCACGCATGCGCATGCATGCATAGTTTATATTTGCATAAGGGTGAGTGCACGGAGTTGGTGGAAAAAAACTTGACAAGGGGGTGAGATGGAGGTTCAGGATTTTTTGAACCTCTAACATCAAGAATGTGTGCTCGTTCCTAGGAATGCACACCCGTAGGAATGTGTGTGCATTACTAGGAACGAGCAAACATTCTTGATGTTAGAGGTTCAAAAAATCATGAATCTCCACTCATTGTGCCACATAGGCATGATGGCAGGAACACATGCAGGTTCTTAAGAATGTGTGCACGTTCTTAAGAATGTATGTCCATTCCTAGTAACACACATGTGTTTTTGTTGTGCCGTTTTTTAAGGGACTGTAGGCGTGATTTGTGCCCATTTGTACACTGCGCCTCGAATTTTCCTTTCATTGAGCAAGTAAAGAGGAGGATTAGAGGACGAGAAAATCACAAGATCTTGCCACCATGTCCAACACAAGCCATGTATTCTTGATTTTGTTTGTTAGCATGAAAAATTGGATTGTCTTCAACATGTAAAAAATGTGAGGATGTTTTTTATCCACTAAACCAAGGGATTGGTCCATACATATTTATTCATGGATATTCCCAACTAACAATGTATTCTTAACATATATTTGATGAATATTCCAACTAAGACTTGAATCAAGATAAATAATTATTTGAATAGTATTCATTTTTTATTTGAATTTCTCTATGGCCCCATTTAAATTAAATTTTGTCTTATAAACCCATTTGGAACCCTATAACATTTATTCATTTGGGACATGACACAAGATCCCATGTTTTTTTCTTCATCATTGCATCATATTCTACCTTCGTGGATTGTTTCTAATATTTCTTTCCTCTAGTTTCCTCAAATGAAATCGTTGTTTGTAATACCTTTGTCATAAGTGCACTTATTAAATTGCCTTATAAAAATTGCAACAAATATTATTAATATGGAACCCAAAGACAATGAAAACTACACACAAGTAGACCAAGGCATAGAAAACCCCAACCACCAAACATAAACACACTGATTGATGAGGGGTTGGCTACCTTGAGATCACTTATCCATGAATTAAGGGGCACAATAGAACCTATCTGATTGTCCATGGCCACTTCATTGGATGCCATTTTATCATCCATTGCAAGTTCCCAATGTTGATGCTTGAAAGCACAACGTTGGATACTATGCTCACAAATTATTTCCAAGATTTATTATTTAACTATATTAATAATATACTATTAGGTGGGACTCCCTTGTTTTACTTCTGGTACTTGATGGGGAAGCAACACTTATTTTTGTTTTCCTATGTATTGGTTACGAAAAAAAAATTCTACAACTCATTTTCTTCAAATCATGGTTAAAATGATTATGGTAATATGTTTTGAGCAAGGTGATTAAAACAAGGAACAATATGGTCTTGATTATCTCTCATGAAATATGATTATGCTGCCTTTTGGATGAAAGAAATACACTCCAGTTTTAATTTTTATATTATATATTGTCCATAGCAAAGATTGGGTGATAACCTCGACCCTTGATACTATTGTTATGCGCATTGGTTGAGTTGAAATTTGGTTGTGTTCCTAGCAAGTTGTCATATGAGAAAAAATGATAGTGGAAAGGGGTGGAGCACTTTGGACTATCACGCACTTTGCAAATTGTAATATGGCAAGTTTGGATATTTGGTTGTATTAATGGTTTGGAATGTTAATGGTATGGTGAGTTGGCTAGTGGGCTTGGCTCGTACTAAGATATGAATGAATATATTAAGGAAGAAGCGATGTGTAGTAAATGCACGTCACTTAAAATCGCCTCGATCCCACTACCCTAGTCATTCTTTCATTTTTTCTCTATTAGTTGTTGTTGCTCCGCCTTGCCCGGTCATGGAGGAAGTATACAACTTTGGTTTTTCTCCTTATGAAATATTTTATAGGTATGGGGTTTTTCTTACTTTTCCATCCATGAAATTTCCTCTTCCCTTAAATCAAATGTTGGCTCTGGTTGCTCATGGTCTATGTAAATCCCAAGTTGTCATGATGTTTTTTGGAACTGTGTATTTATGGTTGCATCCTTGGTTTCCTGTGGTGGTTGTTATGAGACTGTTGGCATTAAAAAAAAATGGTCACGGTGTCTTTGTTGTGTGTAACGTTTCACAAATATTGTTGAGTGAAAGTTGTGGTTGAATTTTCCTTGCCTATGGTTATGTATTGTGGGTTTAGTTCACCTGTTGAAATGGGTTATCCCAGCCTTACCTCTTGCTTTTGTGAATTTCCCACCTATAGATTGACATTGTTGGTCTCTGTCGTAATATACCCACACCTAATTTCGACCCCATGAATGTTTAAGTAGAATTTTTTGAAGGAATAAACCCTTTCGTTCCTTATCCTGGCCGAACCCTGAGTTGTTAGCCTACCTTCTTATGACCTCATTGGCACTATTGCATGGTGAAATTTATGGAAATATGAGGGAATTTATTACCTAGGTTTTGGTGGGAGCACTATTTGTGCTATCTTGGTTTGGGCACTGGTTTTTATTTGGTCACTTTTTATGTTGTGTTGAAGAAAGTGTTGGATTCACTTCTTCTTTGGAAGCTATAGTTTGTTATATGAAGCTCGTGAAGTCGATAGCAATGTTGCAAATTATTGTTATATTATCAATGATCGATTATATTAATGAGAAGCATCTGTGGAGTAAGTCCTCCATGCTATGAAAATGCCAAACCCTCTATTTGAATTTCCCTGTTGTCTCTAACATTTACTGTCATTGACATATCTCAAACCCTATAGTGAAAGCATTGCTTACTCTAGTTTGAGTTGATGAGAGCATTGTTCTTGCTTGGTTACTTGGGCATGGGTTTAATTGGTCCCTTTCTTGGCACTTGTGGAAAGAAGTATGTACTCACCTATTCATTGGAAATTACATTCTATTGAAGCTTGTGTTCCCAATAAAAAATGTTATTTTTCTTGGATAATCATCATGTTTTATTGTTAAAAAAACACCTTTGTTCGAAATGTATGAGGATCCAATTGAGTAATACTGCCTAGAATTAAATTAAAATAAGATGCATTGAACAGTGGTTTGATTTAATGAAGGATATGAGTTTGTTTGGGAGCACTGTGCATGACCCTTTGGGATTTAAAGGATCATTATTGGGGTTGATGTTATGAATCGTGGCTCAAAGACTATTGGTGTATTCCTATAGTGATTATGATGTTGTTTGTCATTTATGTTGTATAATGAAGATGTTGTTATAATGGTTATGGTGGTTAAATATTTTTGGGAATCTCAAATAGTTTACTTTGTAAAATAATTCGGAGGCTAGCAAGCAATTTTGTTAAAGAAGGCATTGGTTTGGATTATTGTTTTGGAAACAAAACACTGTTTAGTTTCGAAATTTTGGACAGAGATATATTTTGATTGCATCAGAGGTAGCACGGTTTTGATTTTTTTCACTTGAACAGTATCTGTAAAGTTTCCCTATCATTCTACCATTTTTCTCTAATTGCATTCCCTCCATGATCCCGATTTAACTTATTGCATCCATGTTCTATGATACAAATTTTAAAAGAAAAGTCTATGTGGAAGCAAAAGAAATATAACATAGCAAGGGTTGATGACTGATATTCTTGATATTTTTATACAAAGTTAATTGTTTGGTTAATTGTTGAAAAATATTTGTATATTTATTCCCTATCATTCTACCATTTTTTGCTAATTACACTCCCTCCACATTTCCCATGAATCCTATCATTCCATGTTCACATGGCAATTAATGAATGATGTGTTATGGATGGATTTGCATGTATCTCGTGTCAATTTTGGAGCCAAATTTTGATTCATGTAAGAAGAGTGTCATGTATGGTTTATTAAGAGCTTCATTATTGACAAATTGTTGCTATAGGATGAGATTTTTCAGTAGAGGCAACAATGGTCAAAATAACAAAGGGAGGGGAAATTGGAATCGAGGCCATATGAGGCCTATATTTTCTATCCATTTTGATGTTGAACCATAATAATTGAACCAGTTGTTCCAAGTTGGGTTCTTTAATTGGGTTGGCCATGGGATAATTCAACCTCGACCAGATATACCCCCTTTCCACCCTCCTCAGAATATTCTCGTATTTCGCTTTCCTCCACATGTGTCCTTGTAGCCCGAAGTCCCCGCAAATGATGGTTGGCAAGAGATTGTCCACCAGTATGTCTCTCATCATTGTGGTTGGCCAACTATGTCATTACCTTTACCACCACCTATTAATCCCAAAATTCAAATCGGTCGTGTTGTTTCACCAATTTAGTCTTCACACGCCAGTAAGAGATTGAAAACTGATATTCCCTAACCTATACAAGACAAAGGAAAATAAGTTTCCTCCCCTTCTTCTCCCTCCATTGATTCCTCTAAATATGTGTCTTCCCACCTTCATTTAAAGGATGATTTCTCCCATGTGATCAACGAGATACAACCCCAAGGGTCTAATCAACCACGAGCTACTTCAGAAAAGTCTAAGGTTAACAACAATGAGAAAAGGAAGATTGCCTCACAAAGTGGAAAATATGGTTTTTAAATTATGTTTTGTGTGATTCAGTTGATGAGGACAGTGTTTAATGGTTTTCAACATATTTTGGACAGCAAGCCCTATTTTTGATATATTTTGGATAATTTGGATATATATATTTTTTGGATATGATATAAATTATTGTTTATATTTAAATATCCAGTTTAAAAGATATTCAAGGGAGTCACAAGGGTGGAATATGGTCAAAATGATTATCTTTTGTGTGTTATATTTCATGAATTAAAAGGAAGAAATGACAAGAGTCACAAGGGGTCCCACCTACCTAGTTATTATTAATTAAGACCCTTAACTCTATTATTATTATTTATTTCTCCTGAACTAATTAGTTAAGTTAAATCAAATTAACTAAAAAAAGTAGTTGAACTACTTCAACTTATTGGGAAAGAATAAAATCTCAATGAGAAGAAGAGATAAGAGGAGAAATGAAGGAGAAAACAAGACTAAGGTTTGCTATTTAGTTACATGAGACAGTTTCAGTTTTCATTCATTTTTGAGTTTATTCGAAAGACTAATTCTCTTGTTGACAACAAAGTCTTATTGTAGACATCAAGGTTCAAGACTGAACCACACTTTCCAAACGCTTTTTTTAGAGGTGTTGATCCATCCTTGATAGTCTGTGTATTCTTTTCTTTTTGTGAATTAATTTTCATGGTTGATAAAGGATATCTTGCAGAGTCAAAATGGCAATAGTTTATGGCAAGATGAACTAGATTATTAACTTCAGTTTTACTTTACTGTCAGAGTATTTTTGTATGGTGTTCATTGGGGATCTCTAAACTAGACTTTTGCAAAGAGAAAAACACTTTTGGTATCTCAGAATGAAACAAAATTAGATTGTTACTCTATCTCATACATGTGTTTACATGACTTGGTTACTTTTTATCTTTTGATCTCCATGTTTACTTTATCATAAAATCTATGTACATTCCAATATATTTTATAAATTCTATTTTATATTGCAACATATTTAAATTATTAAATCAGCTTCAATCCTTGTAATTAATACTTGCGGATTGAGTGAATATTTTGAGGCTATAAACCCCGAGTGACATTCCCAACTATCTTTTCCTAGCCAGGCTAGGTCTAAAAATGATTAAGGTAATCCATACCTTTTCCTCAAAATTTATTTGGTGAACATACTGGGGATATCTTCCATATCTCTCTGGTTGATTGTATTCACGATTATCTTTGAATATTTTTTCTTTTTGTTTATGACTCTTTGACTGAGTTTACTCATGAAAATACCTTCTACAAGGCATCCCAATATTGAACACGGTCTTAAATACTAGACCATCATTGCCTTGACTTTATTCAATACTATCTTAAAAAATTCTAATACCCGGGATGAGCTCGAATGATCGTGGGAAGTAATTGAACAAGATATAAGTATCCGTGAACATTGGGAGGCTAGATAAAGGCATCCTAGAAATCAGTCGTAGATCTCTTTTTCCTAAATTTTTTATCTTCTTTTTCATGTCATCAAATCCTCGCATCTATAGAAGAATAATAGGATTGTCTCTTGAATCCACTCCTATCATTGAAATAGGAAGGAGGAAATCCATTTTGTCAACCCAACAAGGTACTCTAAGGAGAACTTTGTATGATTCGACTAGTTCACCCTTTTCACCCTCACCCCTGATTTTCAAAATGGCATCTACAAGTGGCTCTGGTGGTACCGGAGGTGCCTCATCATCTCAACCTTCGGTCTCATCGATAATTGGTAGTTTATATATCCATTAGGTTCCTATCCAATATACTACCAACCCTGTTAAGATCATAAAGAAGTACAAGATTTTTCAATTCGAGGAAGATGCTACTACCACCCCATGGCACGTATCCTCTCCCTTGAACCTAGCACCTACTACTTGTCCCTTACCAAAATTTAAAGAGCATCTACCTAGGTTTTCAAGAAATAATACATTCACTACAAATTAACACTTGGTAAAATTCTCTAATGCTTGTCACAATATCATATCTAATGATAATGATAATTGCATGTGCTTATTTGTCAACTCTCTTGAAGGGAAAGAAATGAAATATTTTTTTGATATCCCTCCATGGAGTCTTTCCACTTGGGAAGAGTTATTTTACTAGTTCAATTCCACTTATGGGCAGTCTAAGATCCCAACCAAACAATTACAGGAATATAATAACATTGTGTACAAGGACGATGAGACTATTAAGTCTTTCAACCTTTATTTCACCAAGTTGTGTAATCAAATCCCCGAACTTATTCGCCCCCAGAACCAAGTTGATTTTATGCATTACTATAATTCTCTACCTTCCCCTTATATGCATAGGCTTGAAGAAAAATCTATTGAAAATATTGGTTCCACTCTTCATACTTGTCTAGAATATGAAGAGCAGCTAGAAAGAACAGGTCTCCCCAAGGGGGATTCGGTTAAACAAACTGACATGTCTTCCCTCCTACAACTTGCAAGATATGAAAAATTGAATGATAGCATATAAATTAAAGGGAAATGTCCCTTCACTTACTCTTGGGGTACCATATTCTTCCTCAACACCTTTTAGGAATACCAATGAAAACAACTTTCAGCCCAAAGCCATCATGTCTCGCATTTGGTGTAACTTCTGTGAGGAAAATCATGAAGAAAGTAATTGTGAGGTTAAGAAGAGTGTCAAAGCTAAAATATTTGGTAGGAATCCTGAAACCACCATTGTTATCCTAGATTGGAAAAAACCGGAAGATGTTATGATCATAAACACTAGGAACAAATCCTATGCTTCTAAAGGAAAATATGACCCTCCTCATACTTCTTCTAGTCCAAGCTCATATTCGCAAGTTGTTATTATACAAACTAACAAAACACTCGACAGTGAAGGAGTTCCATCCCTTGTTCCCTCTTCCAAGTATAACATTCTCAACCAATTGGCTAATATCAAGGTCGATGCTACTTTTTTGGACATGGTTGTCGTCCCTGAACAACAAAAGTATCTCAAGAATTTTATGGAAGGAAAAGATTCCACCATAGCCAATCTTTCTGAAGAGGAAAAATAAGAGGTTTCCACTATAAATAAAATATGTGTAAATAATTTTAGACACCCTCTAGAAAACCCTCCATTTTTCATTTCTGTAAAAATTATGGATAAAATAGCCCATTGTTTCCTAATTGACGGTGGTTCGAGTCCAATTGTAATGTCGAAAATCATCATGGAAGAGTTAGGATTATCGTGTACTAATGAAAATTCTAGAAGAATGATCTCCTATAACAGTCTACAACAGTCAACTATAGGTTAAATCAAAGATGTGACTTTAGTTCTATGTGCACATCCTGAAATAAGGACAACCCTCAACATCCAGGTAATCGACATGTCAGTAAGTAACTATTCTATCATCTTAGGAAGAGATTGGCAAGCCTTGACAGGTGGATATATTTCACTTGAAGGGTCACATTTATCCATTCCTTGGATTGGAAAGAATATTATAGTCCTAAGGGAAGGAATAATCTCACCATACATAGAGATCATTCCACATCCTAATGCAAACTATGTCGAGGAAGACTTAGGAGTGTACTCAATATTTGCAGATGAGTGTGACACTACCCTGAAACAAATTGATCTGGAAGATGGTATGTGGCACATGCACTTCGATGGCTCATGCTCCAACAAAGGTAATGGAACTGGAATTATCTTATACTCACCTGTAGGTAAGATTCACAACTTTTCTTATAGGTTAGAATTTGCTTGCACGAACAACTTCACCGAGTTTGAAGCGTTATTTCTAGGCATTGAAAATGATTATAACTTAGGTTTTGGACACCTTACAGTTTTTGGGGACTCTGAACTTGTTGTGAAACTTATACATAAAATCTACTCTCTGAGAAATAAGTTGATGAAACACTTCACCCAAGTTGTTTGGATTCTTATCTCGAACTTATTATCATTTAACATCACTCATGTTAAAAGGGAACTTAATTCAATGGTTGATAGGCTAGTTGTATTTGCGGCATCTCCTACTCGACAACTTCTGCCTCAAAGAAATGATTGTACTTTTCAATATTTATATCGTCCTCACATTCCTAATAATGTAGAGTCATGGAAGGTCTTCCCTAATGATGAAGGCATTTTTTCTTTCATACAAAATGAACCATTTAAGCCCAAGGAAATTATATCCATGGAAAACAAAAAAATTCCGAAAGGCTCGACTCCTATAGAAAGTTCATTTTCTTCGAGTGATGTAGGAAACAAAGAAATGCATAAAGAAGAGGAGTCAAAAAGGAAAGCGGGTGAAACCATTTCCTTGAACATTTGAACACCCGATTTCCCGAAGAATGTTAAGATAGGTGCCCAATGTACTGATGAAGAAAAGTTGAAATTCACTGAACTACTTCATGAATTTCAAGATGTTTTTTCTTGGTCATATGAGGATATTTTTGGTTTTGATCCTACTCTCATACAACATGCCATTCCTATCAAGGAAGGGATAAAACCAGTTAGGAAAAAACAAAGACCCATTAACCCTGTACTTGAAGCTACTATTCGGAAGGAGTTGGAAAAACTTTTGAAGGCTAGAATAATATTTCCAATTAAGTATTCTGAGTAGGTTTCCAATTTGTTTCTTGTTTAGAAAACAATTGGTCAAATCCGATTGTGCGTTTATTTTTGTGCATTGAATAGAGCAAGTGTAAAACACCATTTTCCTCTCCCTAACATGGAAATGATTTTGCATCAAGTTGCAGGGTCACAAATGATGTCCTTACTTGATGGTTTCTTTGGTTATAATCAAATCAAGGTAAAAAGGATTGATAGATACAAAACCACTTTCACTACATGTTGGGGCACGTTTTCTTATGAACTGATGCCTTTTGGTTTATCTAATGCAGGTGCCACCTTCCAAAGAACTATGTATATAGATTTTGACGATCTGATCAGTAATATTATCTAGGTTTATATTGATGACTTGATTATTTATTCAAATAACCGATTAGATCATGTTGGTCATCTTAGAAAAGTTCTCATGTGATACATAAATTTCATCATTTCTTTAAATCCTTCTAAATCTATTTTTGGTGTTACCAAGGGAAAGCTCCTTGGACATATTGTCTCTTATTCAGGACTGATTCTATTCTGAACCTTCCTTCCCCCACTTCCAAAAAGGAGGTTCAATTCTTTATGGGTATTATCAACGTTATCCGTAGATTTGTTCCTGATTTTGCTTTAATGGTCAAACCAATTCATAATCTTCTAAAGAAAGATCTCTCCTTTTCATGGACTGAAGACATAAAAAATGGTTTCGTAAGGATTAGGAAGGAAATTAGTTCCACACTGGTTTTGGAAAAACCACACTTTGAGAAAGATTTTATCGTATATACTAATGCCACTGATGAAGCAATTTCTAATATTCTCTTAAAATGTGATGATCAGAATAATGAAAAAATAGTAGCTTACATGAGTCAAATCTTATCATATGATGAATTCAAGTATTCTTATATCGAAAAACATGTTTTTGCTCTTGTTAAAGCTGTGGAGAAATTTCGCCACTTTATCCTTGGCAAGCATACACAGGTAAAATTCCCTTTGCCTGTTGTCAAGTTTTTTCTTTAAAAAACATATCTTTTAGGGAAGATTTCACATTGGCTTGCCAAAATCTAGGAGCATGATTTAACCATCATGACTTCAAAAACAATTAAGGGACAATACTTAGCCCTTCACTTAGCTCAGCATGTTGAAGCAAGTGAAGAAATTGACGATCAGGACAATCCTCTTTCAACACTGTTTTATATTGATATTCAAACCCTTTCTATAGTTGAACATCCCTGGTATAAAAATCTGGTGTATTACTTGCAATATCAAAAATGCTCAGATGACTTAGATGCTCATCAAAGGAGAAGGCTTTGTCTTGAACCTTCCAGATATATTATTTAGGATACTTTTGTTCAGAAGGTCTATTGATGGTGTATTACTTCAATGTGTGAATAATGAGGAAGCACATAAATTGTTGTAGGAAACTCATGGATCTTCAGATTTTGTTATTCACGTTGGTGGCCAATTTTCTGCTAAAAATGTTGCTTTTCAAATCATCAGAAAATCTTATTATTGGCCTTCAATTTTTTGATATTCTTATAACTTTTCAGCATCTTATGACAAGTGTCAAATATTAGTTGGGAAAGAACATCTTTCTGCCATTCCTTTGCAACCTGTTCTCTCTGATTTTCCTTTTTCTAAATGGGGTCTGGACTTTATTTGTCTTATTAATCCTTTGTCTTAAGCAGGGCAGGTTTTTATATTGACAACCACGGATTATTTCACTAAATGTACTGAATTTGTCCCACTTAAACATTCACAGGATGAACATGTAATTTATTTCTTGGAAATTAATATTTTCTCCAGATTTGGCATTCCTTTAGAAATTATTACAGATAATGGTCCCTCTTTCATTTCCGCTAAATTGACTCAGTTTTTAGCTAAATCGGGGGTCAAACATTTCACCTCATCATCTTATCACCATCAAGGAAATGGGAAAGCCGAGTATACTAACAAAAATATGGTTAGGATCATAAAGAGCCTCATCGACGATAAGCCTCATCAATGGCACACCCTCCTCACTTACTCCCTTTCAGTGTGTCTATGGTCAAGAAGTTATTTTTCCTACTAAACTGGATTTTTCTTCTCTACGGATGATGCTACAGGTCGAAGAATTAAATTCTTCCAATGTCCCTCAAAGGATAAATGCATTGTTAGCTTTAGAGGAACAAAGAATGTTTTCCTTGGAAAACATCAAGAGAAGACAACAAATTGTGAAGAAATATTTTAACACAATCACAAAAGATGTCAAATTTAAAGTAAATGATAAAGTCTTTCTTTGGGATTTATCCCATGCTGACAGAGGAAGACATTCGAAGTTTCAAAAATTATGGCTTGGTCCTTTCAAAATCGTTTTTTTCCTCGACGCAAATTCTTATCTTCTAAAAGACTTGGAAGAGCGATTATTTTCCTACAGTACCAACGATTCCCACTTGAAACATTATGTGGAACTAACTTGAAAGATAAACGCTACATGGAATTCACTGTTGCATTATAGTTTTTTGTTTCACTGTTTTGGTTTTTCTTTGTTGATTGATTCATTTTTTGTTGTTTCATTTCTATTGTTTTTCATTTTCTATTTATCTTATTTTGTTGTTTTCCTTTTTGTTTATCATAAATAAACTTTGGATCAGTTTCTCCACAATGATGTTATTCTGTAAGTATTGTTTATCAATGAAAATCAAGTTACACAATTATCATGATGCCCCCCTTGTAGACATCACTGAAATTCCTCTCTGCTTCCAGTACTGCTATTAGATAGATGATTGGATTTTCATCCCTAATTTCTGTTATCCCTTACTTCCCTCCACCCTGAGATTCAAAATAACATACCAAAAATTTTTCTCCTTAAAACAAGAAACAATTTTACTATGACCAATAAAATTTTATGCATACAGGACCAAACCCCCTCATACGTTGATGGGTGTTCTATATGCACTAAAAAACACTTAAAAACCCTCAATTAAATTTTCAACCCAGGGTAAGTAAACTTAGAGTTGTAGCAATATATATGCCAAGGTAGAAAAACTAGAGGTAGTATAGTCTAACTAAGGAAGTGGCTATCTGAGAACTAATCTATTCAAGCAAAGGCTAATAATCAAACCCTATCAAGAAACTTAAACTATTTACCCTAAGTAACCTTTGAACAAAGGATCGATGGATTGGCCTAGGAAAGCAAATGGAAACCCTACTTAAAGAAAATTAACTTAATCATGACAATAAGAAAAAACAAGCTATCTATTTAATCTATCTAATGAGCAATAACAACAACAACTACTTTAATTAACCTACTCAAATTCAATAAGCAACAACAATTAAGCAAATGAACAAGCAAGCAACTATCCTATTAAATCAAGTAAATAAACAAGAAACTACCATATCAAAGCAAGTAAACAAGAAAGAAATCAACTAACTAACCTATGATAACTTCTACAACAAGTCAACTACTCAAAACTACTCAATAAGAAACTAATCAAATAAATAAGCAAGTAAACTCTATTCTTAATTTAAACTTCATAATTACTTCTAATTTACAAAAGGAAATCTTAATCTACTAAATTCAAAGCATCATGACAATAAAAGTAATCAACAACTACTCTTTAATCTATGATGAGAAAACTATTATTTAATCTACCAAAGCAAGAAGACTATTCTCTAATTTACAAAAGCAATGAAACTATCCTCTAATCTATAAAAGCAAGAAAACTACTATTCTATTTAATTCAATTGCATTCTATGCTAATGTAAGCAAATTTATACTACTTAGAGATTCATAACTCAAAACTAAACTCAATAATCAAACTTCGAATTAAAATTGCAACCTAGATCTAGAATGGAAATTGCATAAATTAAATGAAACTAATCTTATTTTAACAATTTAAATTGCAAAGGGAAATACTCATAAAACATAAATCAAATCCTATTTATATTTTAGTATATAACAAGATAATCAAACTAAGAACTAACTGATCAAACTAGATAAGAAAATTGAAAACTAAATTCAAAGCTAACAACTAATCATCCATCGAAACCTTGCCAAAGAAACCATTAACTAATTACTTTGTTTTAACTCTATTTTAAACTCTATTTCAGCATGCATAAATTATAACTATCATCTAATCACACAAGGGTTAGTGGCTTAAGCTTAAGTTGTTTCCTATTTAGTTAGAAATACATGGCATATTAACTATTCTTCATAAGAAACCTACAACAAGAAACTGAAACAATTAAACCATAAAGAACAATTACACAGTAAGTAAGAAAGATAAAAAAACACATGTACAGGAAATAGAAGAAATGATAATTACCTAAATCAAATAGACAAACTAGCTAACTAAATATTCACCCAGACTGTTGGTGGGCCCCCCAGCAGAACGTGGCTACTTCTCAAAGATAAATCACGAGCTCAAGCAACATGATTTCAACATTAAAATGAAAAATGTAGTTTTACACAATTTTAGCAAAATATGTCTGAAAATGGAAAAACAGAGATGGACTGTCCTTTTGCTCTCTAACACTATTTGTCTGACCACTGAGGTGGTATTTATAGATTTACAAGATAATAGGTCTACCACTGGAAGGGTCGACCTCCTCTAAAAACAACAAATCGCATTCAATGCACTTAACCGTCGATGGGTTCTAGAAACAAGGCAAGCCAATAAACGCCCATCATAACAACCCAATTTGAGTTGTTAGAAGCTCAATAGCTAGAGTCCACGAGCACAAAGAAAACCCATGTCGCCGATTTTCCCATCACTGGTCGCCGATATAACAACCACCAACTCGCCCACGGTTTTAGTGTCGAATGGAGTACCGAACGGAGTGTCGGATGTAAAAACAAGCTGTGACTTTTCCCTATGACATACAGAACATGAATTAGTTTCCTGAAATCATTAAAACATGCTGACTTACACTCAAAACCATCATAAAACATGAATCATGCATACATGGTATGAATCATGGTGATTCAAAACAAAAACTCTTCAAAACTCTTCAAAACAGGAAAATACATATACACATTTGGTCAAAAAGGATCCAATCAACATCTTTATATTAACCATATTGTGGGCCTAACATTACCCCCACACCTAAGATTTTGCAGGTCCCACTGCAAACAAAAATGAATCACCCAACATGACTAGACTTGCGAAGGAGGGGGTGGATTAGCTTTAGAAGCTTCTCCCTCTTGGTCAGGGGATTTTGTCTTGGGCCTTTTGAGATGTTTCAATTGCATACAAAGACTATTATTGGTGGTATTCATATCATCAACCAAACGTTGTAGAGAATTCATCTTGGCTTGTAGGACAACATTATCATGGCATAAATGACAACTCAGTGTTTCATGCTCTCTAAGTTTGAACTAGAGGGTTTGGAGTTTTTGGAGCCTGATGATGAAATGTGAGGAATCCTTGAGATGTATATTATACCCTTGATCCTTTAAACCATGCAAAACAACAATTTTACCTCTGAAAAATTAGTTCCAAAAGTGACTTCCCAGAAGCGCAATCAATTCTAGCCTGGCGAACTTGTGAAAAATAAGTATCAAAGTGACACCTGTAAATACAAGAAAGTAAATCATGTGTAAAAAATGAGAGAGGTTTTTGTTTTTGAATATGTTCTTGATAAAAACCTCTCTTTGTTTTCAAAACTTCACTTCCCTTTGTTAGGAAAACATGACAAGAAAACATGACTAAAACAGGAAAAACAAAGTGTTTTATTTTTTGAAAAACTAGGCCTCTAAGAGAATTGAATATATACCAAACCATAACGTATATTGAAAAACTGAGAGAGATTATTATTTTTGGGTATTTTATGGACAAAAACCTCCTCCATGTTTCAAAAATAATTTCTCATTTGTTCATAATCCAAGCTTTAAGTTGGTTACTCAAAAATTACATAAGTGCAACATGCTCTCAGCATAAACGCAATGTGGTCTTTGAGAGGGTTTTTGGAGGCCTTCCCAGAGGATTTTTGGGCTGAAAGTGGTATGTTTGGAAATTTTATGATGTCTTCTACACAATTTAACCATCAAGAACTGCAAATGCCTTCTCCAAACCTCTGAAAAACTGACTTGAAGTCAAGTTGTCCAAATGTACAGGAACCCTCCTATAGCATATGTATTTGGAGAATTTATCTCAAATAATAAAACCTGTGAATAAAATGAAGGAGGTTTTTGTTTATTGGTCTATTATTTAAAAAAACCTCTTTCACATTTGTCAAATTCATCTTCCTTAATTCAGAAACCAATTTTGAAGTAGAACTTTGACTAAGACAATCATTTGAAAATTTATGACAAGGAATGATGACATGACCATGATGAAAATTTATGACCTTGGATGAGTGGAGGGAGTAGTAATGACACCTATACAAACCAATGACCATTTTACAACCAAGATATGTCAAATTTTATTTTGAAAATATAGCAATTTGACCTAATAACCCTATCAATCACATGAAAGAGTAAATTTGATCACTGGTGACTGACAGAACTGGCAGATACTAACAAAAGGCTTGGTTTGTACTGGTAGGCATGGTGAACAAGAGAATTTTTATTTCCTTTCATTGATATGTAACAATTCAAACAATTGTTCCTCTTTTCATAAGCTTGTAATACAGATGGCAGTAAGTATTTAGCAGTTGTTATCGCTCTGTATTTGTCACAAAGAGTAGTTAAGTATACGAAGTCTTATATAGAATAAACATAAAAATGCATAGCAAGATTATAACACACACAATGACGTCAACAGTATATAATTTACCATACCAATACAAACAACTGTTGATATAATATCCCAAGACATTGTAAAAAAATAGTATGACAGAATTTTGACAGAAATCCTACTTCCTCTTCTCATGGGTTTGCTATACAAATGGGAAGTGCTTAGCATTTTTTAGCTCAGGAAACTCCCCCCAGACCGAAGATATGGTATCTCCTCATGCCATGAATTAGCAAGAGGCTTCTTGGTGTTTACTATTTTTTGAGGGGGTTAGCAATAGGCTTCTTGGTCTTCTTGCCCGATGAGGTTGTAGGGGTATCGACAAGTTTCTTGGACTTTTGGTCCAGTAAAGGAATAGCTTGAGCATGAGGTTTTGGGTGGAGTAACAGTCCCTATATCAAGATTCTTCTTGTTATTCTTGATTGTAAAATGAGGGTTTGCAAATTGGTAAATGAACTCATCCAACATTTTCCTTTGTTTTTTCAACTCGGCTAAGACAAGTAGTTTGATAAGGCCGTGGTGAAATAGGTTGTTATATGGATTGGTTACATTCTTCCTCACTTGGGAAGACATCTTCTCAAGACTCTTTAAGAAGTAAAAGGGAAAATTCAATGGCTTATTGAACTGAAAGTGAGCTAATAATTGAAAGTGACAGGCTTTAAAGACGTAATATCTACCTTCACATGTAATCAATCTGGTGATGACTCTGAGAGGGTTGATTAGCTTCTCTTTTATCCACTCCTTGGAGTATGCCTTATCTCTAGAGATGTTCTGAAATTCGGTTTTGAAAACCCTGTTATAGATTCCTCTTAGAAACTTGTGGTTTTTAAACCAGTGGTCTCCAACTCTTGGGAGCTTTGTGGCTGAGGCAATTGATTCCTCAAAGACCACAAACATAGTGAATAGGATAAGAGGTAGGCTAAGAGTGTTCCATTATTATTTGTTTTGTCATCGTGCTCACACAATCCATTCCTCTATCTCGCATTCTAAAGGCATGTAATCATAACTCTGTAATGAACAATTTGTAACGAAAATAAACGAGTTAAGTAGTCTATTAAGGAAATTTACAGCAGTTTATAACACAGAGAATTAACATTTCAAAAATAAAATAATTGTTGATATAATAGCATGTATTATGAAAACAACACACATAAATTTTTACAAAGATTTACTTCTTCTAGGAAATGTTATCATTTGTCAACTCATGAACCCCTCCCCCACACCTAATTATTGTGACACCTCACAATAAAAATATAGGAAACCAGTCAGTTCTCCCAATAGCCGAAGATTTACAGCTTGTTAAGTGTAGAGATAAATTTCAAATATTGGTCTGACGAGACGGTTAAAAGATGGCCCCACCTATAGGATAAGAGATCCTATATATAGATAAGAAGATTTAGGAAATAGAGATTCAAGATATTCTCGGAGTTAGTTCCCAATGGCAAGTTTATGGAGTTCATTAACATTATCTTAACCATATACACTTCATGTCATCTTTGTCTACAAGTAATGTCATACATCAGGACAAGTTTAAATTTATTATTTATTTTTTTGTCAGATTATCATCCTCGCTAGGTAGAATGCCCCACTGCCAGCAAGCATGTTCAGTACTCCGACGGGTTTACCTAGTCATACCATGGGCCGATACTCACTGCTAGAAGACCTGTTCAGTATCTCGGTGGGTTAGCCTCTTACACCCACAAAGATTGGCCCTCCATATTTTAAGATTTTAGTATAAGATTTCTTTATGCAAGAAGATGGGGGGACAACTCTGAAAACAAATTTTTCTTTCTTTTTTTTCAATTGGGATGGTATTTATGTTAGAGAATGATTTTTCGTTATATTCCTTAGTGATTGTCCTGATGTAAAGGGTACTTAAGCAGACATGTCCTATCTAAAGATATGATATAATCAAGCTATTTAGTGTGTAGTGGATGGTACCATTGAGAAAGAACAGAAATGTATCTCTAGGCTCTACTCACTTTCTTCTTTTGTAAGTTATTGTGATGTTTCCATGAATAACCACTAATCATACCTCCTTGTTACTCTCTAATAAAGATACTTTACTCACTTACTCAGGTTTCTTGGGAAAACTGTATGAGTGACCTATAATCTCGATGGTTACGGTATCACTTCCTTATATAAAGGTGAAGGTTCAAGAGCAACTGCTTTTTAAGATGTCTTGGGAAAAATAAGATGAAAGACTTTGCAAAAATATGGCTAATTACAACAAGTCATTATTCACTTGATGCTTAGCAGACAACAAGGTTCAAATATAGCAATGTTTTGAAGAAAATCCTTCTTTTATATTTCCTTGAAACTATCTACTCGTGGTGAAATAAATACCTAAAGAAATCTCTAGAATTGTTCGTCAAAAACCACACTCTAAAATATCAAAAACTAATGAGATCAATGAGATCAAGTCACTGGAACATGTATCTCATAGTTCTTTTATTAAAATAAAATGTAAAATGAGGTTGCATTAGACTTTCAGCTAAACTAACAAAACATAGCTTTTATTTATTACCCTACCCTACCTAAAAAGAAAGGAAAATCTTTATTCAAGTGTAAGAACTTTTCCAATGTAACCATGTGCGAAGCAAGATAAGAAACATACTCATATCCACATATAAAAACTTTAC
>JZKD02S1606783.1:552285-587005 GCA_000966675.3 Picea glauca
TATTCAAGAAAAGGATAATAATCAAACCCTATCAAGAAACTTAAACTATTTACCCTAAGTAACCTTTGAACAAAGGATCGATGAATTGTCCTAGGAAAGAAAATGGAAACCATGCTTAAAGAAAATTAACTTAATCATGACAATAAGCAAAAGAAATCTATCTAATGAGCAATAACAACAACAACTACTTTAATTAACCTACTCAAATTCAATAAGCAACAACAATTAAGCAAATGAACAAGAAAGCAAGTATCCTATTAAAGCAAGTAAATAAGAAAGAAACTACCCTATCAAATCAATTAAACAATCAAACAATCAACTAACTAACCTATGATAACTTCTACAACAAGTTAACTACACAAAATTACTCAATAAGCAACTATTCAAATTAATAAGCAAATAAACTTTATTCTTAATTTAAACTTCATAATTACTTCTAATTTCCGAAAGGAAATCTTAATCTACTAAATTCAAAGCATCATGACAACAAAAGTAATCAACAACTACTCTTTAATCTACGATAAGAAAACTATTCTTTAATCTACCAAAGAAAGAAGACTATTCTCTAATCTACAAAAGCAAGGAAACTATCCTCTAATCTATAAAAGCAAGAAAACTACTATTCTATTTAATTCAATTGCATTCTATGCTAATGTAATAAAATTCATACTACTTTGAGATTCATAACTGAAAACTAAACTCAATAATCAAACTTCGAATTAAAATTGCAACCTAGATCTAGAATGGAAATTGCATAAATTAAATTAAACGAATCCTATTTTAACAATTTAAATTGCAAAGGGAAATACTCATAAAGCATAAATACAATCCTATTTCTATTTCAGCATATAACAAGATAAGAAAACTAAGAACTAACTGAGAAAACTAGATAAGCAAATTGAAAACTAAATTCAAATCTAGCAACTAATCATCCATCAAAACCTTGCCAAAGAAACCATTAACTAATTACTCTGTTTTAAACTCTATTTCAGCATGCATAAATTCTAGCTATCATCTAATCACACAAGGGTTAGTGGCTTAAGCTTAAGTTATTTCCTATTTAGTTAGAAATACATGGCATATTAACTATTCTTCATAAGCAACCTGCAACAAGAAACTGAAACAATTAAACTATAAACAATAATTACAAAGTAAGTAAGAAAGATAAAAACACATGTACAGGAAATAAAAGAAATGATAATTACATAAATCAAATACACAAAATAGCTAACTAAATATTCACACAGACTGTTGGTGCCCCCCCCAGCAAATCATGGCTACTCCTCAAAGATGAATCATGAGCTCAAGCAACACGATTTCAACATTAAAATGAAAAATGAAGTTTTACATAGTTTTAGCAAAATATGTCTGAAAATGGAAAAACAAAGTTGGACTATCCTTTTTCTCTCTAACACTATTTTTCTTACCACTGAGGTGGTATTTATAGATTTACAAGTTGAGAGGTCAACCACTGGAAGGGTCAACCTCCTCTAAAAACAACAAATCGCATTCAATGCATCTTAAACGTCGGTGGGTTCTAGAAACAAGGCAAGCCAATAAACGCCCAACATAACAACCCAATCTGAGTTGTTAGAAGCTTAGTAGTTGGAGGCTAGGAGCACGAAGAAAACCCATGTCGTCGATTTTCCTGTCATTGGTCATCGATATAACAACCTCCAACTCACCCACAATTTTAGTGCAGGATGGAGTGCCAGACGGAGTGTCGGATGGAGTATCAGACTAAGTGTCGGATGGAGTACCAGACGGAGTGCCGAATGTAAAAATGAGATGGGATTTTTTCCTGTGACATACAGAACATGAATTAGTTTCCTGAAATCATTAAAACATGTTGAATTACACTCAAAACCATCAAAAAACATGAATCATGCATACCTGGTATGAATCATGGCGATTTAACACAAAAACTCTTCAAAACTCTTCAAAACAAGAAAATACATATACACATTTGGTCAAAAAGGATCCAATCAACATCATTATATTAACCATATCGCGGGCCCAACATACGTAACACTTTTCATGAGTTGTTCCCAAAGTCCCAGATCATTTTTTTCCTTAAACCGCCTCACTCACCCTATTGCATAATCACTCTAGTAAATAATTCTTTGATCTATGATTCACGTGGTCTGCAAAACTAGACATTCTGAGTTCTGAATCTATTGGAAACAAATTTCCCTATGGATTCACCAGTTGTTTGACACTTGAAAGCGCAACGTTGGATATTATGCTCGCAAATGATTGCCAAGATTTATTATTTAACTATATTAATAATATACTACTAGGTGGGATCCTCTTATTTTACTTATGGCACTTGATGAGGAAGCGACACTTATTTTTGTTTGCCTATGTATTGGTTGCGACACAATTTTCTACATCTCATTTTCTTCAAATCATGGTTTAAATACTTATGGTAATATGTTGTGAGAAAGGTGATTAAAAAAAGGAACAATATGGTCTTGATTATCTCTCATGAAATATGATTATGCTTCCTTTTGGATCAAACAAATACACTCCATTTTTAATTTTGATATTGTATATTGTACATAGCAAATATTGAGTGATCACCTCGACCCTTGCTACGATTTTTATGCGCATTGGTTGAGTTGCAATTTGGTTTTGTTCCTAGCAAGTTGTCATATGAGAAAAATTGATAGTGGAAAGGGGTGGTGCACTTTGGACTGTCGCGCACTTTGAAAATTGTAATATGGCAAGTTTGGATATTTGGTTGTATTAATGGTTTGGAATGTTAATGGTATGGTGAGTTGGCTAGTGGGATTGGCTCGTACTAAGATATGAATGAAGATCTGAAGGAAGAAGCGATGTGCATTAAATGCACGTCACTCAAACTCGCCTCGAGCCCACCACCCTAGTCATTCTTGCATTTTAGCTCTATTAGTTGTTGTTTCTCCGACTTTCACGGTCATGGAGGAAGTATACAACCTTGGTTTTTCTCCTTACGCAATCTTTTATAGGTATGGGGTTTTTCTTAATTTTCCATCCATGAAATTTCCTCTGCCCTTAAATCAAATGTTGGCTCTAATTGTTCATGTTCTGTGTAAATCTAAATATGTCACGATGTTTTTTGGAACTGTGTATTTATGGTTTTATCCTTTCTTTCCTGTGGTTGTTGTTCTGAGACTGTTGGCATTAAAAAATGGTTTTAGTGTTTTTGATGTGTGTAACGATTCACAAATATTGTTGAGTGAAAGTTGTGGTTGAAATTTCCTTGCCTACAGTTCTATATTGTGGGTTTGGATCCCCTATTGAAATGGGTTATCTTATCCTTACCTATGGGTTTTGTGAATACCCCACCTATAGATTGACATTGATGGTCTTTGTGGTAGTATAACGTCGCCTAATTTTGACCCCGTGAATGTTTAAGTGGAATTTTCTGAAGGACTAAAACCTTATGTGCCTTGTCCTGGATGAACCCTCAGTTGTTAGCCTGCCTTCTTATGACCTCATTGTCATTGTTGTGTGGTGAAACTCACACAAATTTGAGGGCATTGCTTACCCAGATTTTGGTGGGACCACTATTTGTGCTATCTCGGTTTGGGCACAGGTTTTTTTTGGTCACTTGTTATGTTGTGTTGAAGGAAGTGTTGGATTCACTTGTTCTTTGGAAGTTACAGTATTTTATACAAAGCTTATGAAGTCGATAGAAATGTTGTGTATTATTGTTATATTATCATTAATCAATTATACTAATCATAAGAATCTGTGGAGTAAGTCCTCCATGCTATGCAACTGCCAAACCCTCTGTTTGAATTTCCCCATTGTCTCTACCACTTACTGTCATTTACATATCTCGAACCCTACAGTGAAAGTGTTTCTAACTCCAGTTTGAGTTAATGAGAGTATTGTTCTTTCTCAGTTACTTGGGCACAGGTTTAATTGGTCCCTTGCTTGGCACTTGTGGAAAGAAGTCTGTACTCACCTATTCATTGGAAATTAAAGTCTATTGAAGCTTGTGTTCTCAAATACCAAATGTTATTTTTCTTGGTTAATCATCATGTTTTATTGTTAAAAAAACACCCATGTTCGAAATGAGGCTCGAATTGAGTAATACTGCCCATAATGAAATTAAAAGAAGTTGCATTGAACAATGTTTTGATTTAATGATGGATATGATTTTGTTTGGGAGCACTGTGTGTGACCTGGTGGGATTTAAAGGATCATTATTGTGGTTGATGTTATGAATCATGGCTCAAATGCTATTGTTGTATTCATGTAGCGATTATGATGTTTTCTATCATTTCTGTTATATAATGATAATGTTGTTATAATGGTTACTATGGTTAAATATTTATGGTCATATCAAATAGTTCACTGTGCAAAATAATTCGGAGGCCAACGAGCAATTTTGTTAAAGAAGGCATCCGTTTGGATTATTGTTTTGGAAACAAAACATTGTTTAGCTTCAAAATTTTGGACAAAGATATATTTTGATTGCATCAGAGGTAGCATGGTTTTGATTTTTTTTCACTTGAACAGTATCTATAAAGTTTCCCTATGATTCTACCATTTTTCACTAAATACATTCCCTCCACAATCCCGATTTTACGTATTGCATCCATGTTCTATGATATAAATTTTAAAAGAAAAGTTTATGTGGAAGTGAAAGAAAGATACCATAGCAAGGGTTGATGATTGATATTCTTGATATTTTTATACACAGTTAATTGTTGAACAGTATTAGTTTATTGATTCCCTACCATTCTACCATTTTTCGCTAATTATACTCCCTCCATATTTTCCATGAATCCTATCATTCTCTATTCACATGGAAATTAATGAATGATGTGTTATGGATGGATTTGCATGTATCTCATGCCAATTTTGGAGCCAACTTTTGATTCATGTAAGCAAAGTGTCATATATAATTTATTAAGAGCTTCATTACTGACAAACTGTTCCTACAAGATGAGATTTTTCAATAGAGGCAGAAATGGTCAAAATAACATAGGCAAGGTAAATTGGAATCGAGGCCTAGATTTTCTATCCATTTTGATGTTGACCCGCAAGAATTGAACCAGTTTTTCCAAACTAGATTCTTTAATTGGGTTGGCCATGGGATAATGCACCCTCAACCAGAAAGACCCCCTTTCTAGCCTCCTCAAAATATTCTTGGCATTCCCATTCCTCCACATGTGTCCTTGCAGCCCGAAGTCCTTGCAAATAACGGTTGGCAAGAGATTGTCCACCAGCTTGTCTCTCATCATCGTGGTTGGACCACTATGCCATTTCCTTTACCACCACCTATTAATCCCAATGTTCAAATTGGTTTTGTTGTTTCACCAGTTTAGTCTTCACACACTAGTAAGAGATTCCCCAACCTGTACAAGAAAAAGGAAAAGCAGTTGCCTCCACTTCTTCTCCCTCCACTGATTCCTCTAAATGTATGTCTTCCCACCTTCATTTAAAGGATGACTTCTCCCATGTGATTAAGGAGATACATCCCCAAGGGTCTAATCAACCACGATCTACTTCAGAAAATTCTAAGGGAAACAACAGTGAGAAAAGGAAGATTGCCTCATAAAGTGGCAAATATGATTTTTAAATTAGGTTTTATGTGATTCAGTTGATGAGGACAGTGTTTAATGGTTTTCAGTATATTTTGGACAACAAGCCATATTTTTTATATTTTTTGGATAATGTGGATATATATTTTTTTTGGATATGATATAAATTATTGTTGATACTTAAATATCCAATTTAAAAGATATTCGAGGGAGTTACAAGGGTGGAATATGGTCAAAATGAATATCTTTTGTGTGTTATATTTCATGAATTAAAAGGAATAAATGGCAAGAGTCACAAGGGGTCCCACCTACCTAGTTATTATTAATTAAGACCCTTAACTATATTATTATTATTTATTTCTCCTAAACTAATTAGTTAAGTTAAATCAAATTAACTAAAGAAATTAGTTGAACTACTTCAACTTATTGGGAAAGAATAAAATTGCAATGAGAAGAAAAGACAAGAGGAGAAAGGAAGGAGAAAACAATACTAAGGTTTTCTCTTTAGTTACATGAGATGGTTTCAGTTTTCATTCATTTCTAATTTTATTTGAAAGCATAACTCTCTTGTTGACAGCAGGGTCTTATTGTAGACAGAAAGGTTCAAGTCTGAACCACACTTTTCAGATGTTTTTTTTAGAGGTGTTGATCCATCCTTGATAGTCTGTGTATTCTTGTATGTTTGTAAATTAATTTTCATGGCTGATAAATGATATCTTACAAAGTCAAAATGGCAGCAATTTGTGGCAAGTTGATCCAGATTATTAATTTCAGTTTTACTTTACGGTCAGAGTCTTTTTGTATGGTGTTCATCGGGGATCTCTAAATCAGACTTTGGTCCATACTCTCACAGGGGTTTTGTAAAGAGAAAAACACTTTTGGTATCTCAGAATGAAATAAAATCATATTGTTATTATGTCTCATACATGTGTTTACATGACTTGGTTACTTTTTCACTTTTGATTTCCATGTTTACTTTATCATAAAATATGTGTACATTCCAGTAGCTTTTATAAATTCTATTTTATATTTCAACATATTTAAATTATTAAATAAGTTTCAGTCCTTGTAATTAATGCTTGTGGATTGAGTGAATATTTTGAGGCTATAAACCCCGAGTGACATTCCCAACTATCTTGTCCTATCCAGGCAAGATCTAAAAATGATTGAGTAAGGTAATCCATACATTTTTCTCAACACCTAAGGGAAATTAACTATTATTTTTTAATACATGGATAAAATGTTTATGTTTAGAGGTTTGGACTGGATAGAAACCAAGTTAGAGACTTAGGTATTTCAAAACAAGATTTAATGTCTATTTTTATTGATCCTCGAATTGCACAACAACCACATGTCAACAAGAAACACATTTGTATGGACTGGTGCATCCACCCACAATTTATTGAAAATTGGATGGATAGGTGGTTCATGGTCTTTGATAAACCTCCCTACAATAATAGGGAGGTGCCTTTATATTTTTTGAGAAAATTGTGGGAAGGATTTATTTTAGGTCACCATGTGATTTCTAGGGGGTGGGTCGAGGGTCTTCACAAGACTTATATCATGCTATAAATGATCCCATGTTAGGTCCTCATCCCCCCGAGAAAATGAATAACCCCCCTTCCCAGCATCCTCCCATTCCATAGGGCTTTCAGTAGAAGCAAGTAGTTTTATCATCCTATACTCGAAGTCTAGTGCAGCATGGTAGTTTTTTTGCACTATCTCAGTAGGAGGTGCCTGTTGATGACATTCACAAAGGGATAAAACTTTCAACCCATAGAGAAGAGTGCAGTGAGGAGGGGGCACATGGGAAGAGAAGATGTTCATGTGATCCTCACAAATAATCGAGTGTCAGGAAAACTTTTTATGGGCCTATCGAAGCCAGTGGACACCGTAGCTTCATGGAGGAGGTTAGTATATTAACCATATTTATGTTATTCATCCTTATATATTTATATAGTATTCTATGTATTTATTTTCATATTTTATTGTATGATGTTTTTCATTTTCTATGCCCCTATAGTATACCCTCTATGTCGATAGATGCATCAATGTTTTTCTCCACCATTGATGCAACAATAGCGACATCCTTCTCATTCGATGTATTGCATACATATGTATGTGTCACATTTGATAAATTCACCATAATGATTTATTTATTTGTTGGCATCCTAAAAATTATAATGTTCTTGTGTTTATATAGATTGTGGGACCAGGAAGTGTCGAACAATGTCCACCTGAGATGGGCAAGTCAACTTCTTCATATGTATCATTTGTTGAGTTAAATCTCATTTAAATCTCAAATTGTTTGTATTTATGTTGTTGATTTTACTATTTATTATTAATATGTATACAGGTTGTTGATATTTTCTCCAATTACAATACTAGTCTAGTCCTTGGGAACCCTGCCATGACTTTTGGGTTACGTATTTCTAGGCCAACCATTATTCCATCACTTGTAAAACCCATCAAGTTTCATCACTGCCCACCCCCACTATCTTTTATATTCCATGCATCCTCATTGGTTGTACCCATAGGCCACCCACTCACACCACCTCTTCCATCACATCCATCCGCAGTGGATGCACCCATATGCCACCCTCCCCCACCACCATTTCCATATGCACCATCCACCGAGGTTTCCACAGTATATGTTTCCTTGGAATAGGTTGTAAATATGAGCACTCCAGCTTCCATCCACTCTCCATCGATTTTCGAGATATTCATGGTGAGATAATGTGTTTATGATCATTTTTTATGTATCATGAATGGAATTGATTTTATGCATATCTGTTTAAATTTCACGATTTGATCCTTTTAACTAACGTAAGGTGGAATCACTGAGAGATTAGGTTTTTGGAGGAGGGTAATACCCTCGTGATTTTCAGTACCATTTGTGGTGAGTTGTCTTATGTTGAATTACAAAGAATCGTTTTGTAAGTCTTTTAATTCAAATTGGAAAAAATATTATAACGATGTTTTTTCTTTGTGCAGTCTCTGGAGCGACGAACCATTCCCAGGTGCAAAACCACTCGAGGTGCTTCTTCAAGAAAGAGAAGAAATATCGATTTATGAGATGCTTATGAGGGCGGCGAGGGTGGAAATGGTAAATGAGTGAAAAATGACTGTCATTTTGTATCTAGGCCACCATATGGAAATTTCTTATGTTAAGGCACTTGTTGTCATTTTGTATATTGGGAAAAATGTGTCAATTTGTAAAAAATGTACAGTTTCTATACACACACAAACACACATTTCATGGCATGTGTTTTTATGAATCTCATTGTTTTTTCATTTTATGTTGATGAATGTATGAAATTCAAAGTGTTTGGATTTCCACCCCTTTTTGTTATATATGAAATTCCAAGAAATAAATTTAATCCAAATGGATTTAAAGAAATCTATTCTCAAAACATAACTCTCAAAAACAATAAATAGAAACAACTTTGTATCGATATTCTTCTAAGAACTAATTCCACATAAAAATATTGCTACAAGGATATTCCTAGGAAACATAGATTTGCATTGTTTTATAAAGGGAGAAACCTACATAAACATGAACGTGAACAAAATAATTCCTGAGTTGAAATCAATGCACACTTTGGGATTATAGATGGATTTGGGATAATGAAGACAAGATGAGAAGATGCAATTTCAAACTCAAAATCTCTTATAACCTTCAATTTAAGATCTCTTAGTATGATAAGTTGAATATTGTTTTTCAATAGTTGGAAGGAGAAACTCACACATCGAAAGATAGAAGGACCACTTAACACATCAATTAATATTTTGATGAGTTTTTAGATTCAATAACTTACATTGAACTAATAAAAACTACAATTATCTTTACAATATTCAATAAATCCATTTATTACAGGAGATGTTTGTTGAAGACTATAAAAATATATTTTAGGTTCTAGAAACTATTTCACTAAATTTGGATAGATTTATGAAATTTTGATGAAATGAAATCAGTTTTTTCTCAATTTGGTTGAGTATGTAAATAGATTTGGAGTGTATTTTTGCACTAATCATTGTAATAATTTATTTAATTTGATTAATTACTTTTTAAAGTGTTAAGGAAGTCTATGTAAGTAAAAATAGTTTGTTTCTTCTAAAGTGATTATAAATACTTGGGTTACTCATTAACATATCTCTTATGGTGGAAATTATTGCTAAATTCTAAAGCCTTACACAATTAATTGTTCTCAAGGACCTAAATTTGACAAAAGACTAAAGGCCCATCCTAGTTAAGACTCCAGGAACCAATAGTAAGAACTTTGTAGACTAACATAATCACAATATAAATAAGAGGGTCGAATCCTCACATCAAATGAAAATATACCTCAAATTCTCCATTAATATTTCCAAAATGTTCTACAATGTATCCCAAGAGGAGAGCTCCTAAATACCCAAATTCTCCACCCTTTACAATAGAGAGAGAGAGAGAGAGAGAGAGAGAGAGAGAGAGAGAGAGATCTTCTTTATAAAGTGAGTCTCTTCTCTAATACAATAAAATATTATTATTTTCTAACTAACTCCATGACAAGTCAAATAAATATTTTAATAATGGATTAGTTAGATCTCTCCTCGATCCATGGTTGACCATGTTACAACATGTGGACATTAGCCTCTCCAAAGCAATTCACCCTCATCCAAAAATAGTAGTAGTATGCACCAAATAATTCTCATGAAGGGGAAACACCACAAAAAATAGGCATCAAGCCAATTCAAATGTCAAGTGTCCATATGGAATGTTCCCTCCAAGAATGTGCATGCATGCAACCACTCCACGTATGTGAATTCCAAGGTACCCAACTCCATGGATGAATGTGCAAGATTCCAAGTGGATGGAGCATCCACAATAAAGTATGTGATAAATGTCTATCCTTGCCTTAACTTGCCTTTTATTTCCTTTCTTTCCTAGCCTTTCCTTTGCTTTGCTTGCCTTACCTTGCCTTTCCTTGTCTTGCATTTCATTTCCTTGCCATGCCATGTCATCTCATGCCTTGTATTGAATTGCCATGCCATTTCATGCGTTGCCTTGCCTTGAATTTCCATACCATACCATCCCTTGTCTTGCCCTGCCATGCCTTGCATTTCCTTGCCTTGTCTTTCCATACTTAGACCTTTCCTTTCCATGTCTCTCATTTCCTTTTCATGCATTGAATTGACTTCCCTTTCCTTACCATACAAAAAACCTACACCTATACCTAGATGTTTCCTTTCCATACCTTGTCATGCCTTTCCTTGCCTTTCCATGTATAGCCTTTCCTTGCCTTGCATTTCCCTACCTTTCCATGACTTGGCATGCCATGCTTTGTCCTTCCATGCCCTGCCTTGCTATGCATTTCCATGTCTTGCCTTTCCATTCCTTCCCTTTCCTTCCCATTCCATGCCATGTTATGTCATTCCATGCATTTGCTTTCCATACCATGACTTGCCTTTCCTTGAATTTCCATGCCATTCCTTTCCTTTCCATGTCATGTCTTGCCTTGCCATACCTAGACCTAGACCTATACCTAGACCTTGCCTTGTCATGCCTTGCCTTTCCATGTCTATCATTTCCTTGACTTGCATTTCCCTGCCTTTCCTTGACTTACCATGCCATGCCTTGCCTTGCCATGCCACGGCACACCATGCCTTGTGTTTCTTTTCCTTGTCTTTCCTTGCCTTTCCATGCCATGTCTTGAATTTCCATATTATGTCATGCCTTTCATTTCCATGTCATTCCTTACCTTTCCTTGCCATGCCATATCTTGATTTTCCATTTCATGCCTTTCCTTTCCATCCCATGCCATGCCTTACATTGCCTTGTGTTGCATTATCTTTCCTTGTGTTTCCTTTCCTTTCCATGACATTCCATGTCATGCCATGCCATACCTTTCCTTTCCTTTCCATGCACTGCCACGCCCTACATTTGTTTGTGTTTCATTTCCTTATGTTATATTTCCTTGCCTTACATTGCCTTTCCATGCTATTCCATGCTATTCCATGCCATGCCTTCCCTTGTCATTCCATGTCGTGACTTTCCTATCCATGTTATCTCATGCATTTCCTTGTGATGCATTGTCTTGCCTTTCATTTCCTTGTATTTACATGCATTTCCTTTCCATGCCATGCCATCCCTTTCCTTTCCATGCCATTCCTTACCTTACCATTCCATTCCATGCCTTGCATTTCCTAGACTTTCCTTTCCATGCCATGCTATGTCATACCTGGCCTTGCCATTCCATGCAATGCCTTGCCTTGCCATGTTATTCCCTGTCATGCCTTACATTGCCTTGTGTTTCATTTACTTGCCATGCCTTTCCTTTCCATGCATTTCTTTTCCATGACATTCCATGCCATGCCTTTCCTTCCAATGACATTCAATGCCATTCCTTTCCTTTCCATTCCATTCATTTCCTTTCCACATCATGCCATGTGATGCCTTGAATTACCTTGTGTTTCATTTCCTTGCCTTACCTTGTCATGCCTTGCCTTGTCATGCCATACCATGCCATGCCATGCCTTGCCTTGTGTTATAGCAATATTTTCCTCACCCCATCCAATCTTTCACATACAACCTTTTTCCATTTCCCTATGTAGACTTGTAATCCCTTTTTGCAAATCCCAGAGATAAAATTATAATTTTTCCACATATACGCACCTTGACTACTATACAACATGTGTATATGTAGGTTGCACCACTACAGCCTGGGTACATCGGGAAATGTGCCCAAAATTAAAAAATGGTGTCGGGTTTCCATGTCATGTCCCAAGATCAGTGATCCTTGGCCTTCCATATACTAGAAACGTTCTGACTCAGCCCTTCAGTTTCACTTGAAGGATATAAATGGGTTGATTCTGAGATATGGAAAGGGGGAGAAAGAATTCAACTTTGAGAGCAAAGTTACTCTGGAGGAATTATTCACTTCACATTGAGTCGGCATCCCTTTATCCTTTAAGTATGAACACATTGTTCATCCCCCAATATCTTCCCTTATTGAGTGAGAACTCCATTGTCTCTCTTACATGAGATTTCCTTTTGTGGAGGAATGAAGTGGTGGAGGCCCAGCTAGAAGGAACTTAGTTTCTCGGTTTCGAACCATGCCGACACAGAAATCTGTAACTTATTCACTTTTGTTGATTATATCTTAATAGAAATACTATTTTCTTGTTCAATTGATATCTTGCAAATATTTGAATTATTATTCCATGGGCATATTTGTTATGAATTTTAATGGATTATGCTATTGAATGTGCTAACATCATATATTATAACCATATTCTTGTGTTGCTTGGTTGCTGAGGACTAGTTGCAGGTATATTGCTTTGGGTCGAGTGCTCAATGGTGGACTTCATTGAACGTCTAGATGAGGTAGGCCTTTTATCTTGTCTTGTTAGCACATTTGTTTATATAGCATACTTGAGAATAGAGTTGATTTCTGTAGTCATTTCCATCTGTTGTGGTTTTCCCCTAGCCATAGAGAGATTTTCCTCGTAACACCTTGCCATGCGAATCCATGCCTTTACTTTCCATGCCATGCCATGCCATTCCTTTCCTTTACATTCCATGACTTTCCTTGCCATGTCATCCCATGCCTTATCTTGCATTTCCTTGCATCACATTTCCTTGCCCTACATTTCCTTGCCTTTCCATGCCTTTCATTTCCATGCCATGCCTTTCATTTCCATTCCATGTCTTTCCTTTCCATTCCATGCCTTGAATTCACATGCCATGCCTTGTGTTTCCTTGTGTTCCATTTCCTTTCCTTTCCATGTCATTCCAAGCCTTTTCATGTCATGCCATGTCATGCCATGTCATGCCTTGAATTTCCTTGCCTTGGATTTCCTTTCCTTGACTTGCCTTGACTTGCCTTGCCTTTCCTTCCCTTTCCTTAGCATGCTATGCCTTTCCTTTCCATGGCATGCCATGCCATGTCTTGCCTTGCCATGCCATGCCTTTCCTTTCCTTCCCATGTTATGGCATGTCTTGCATTGTCTTGCCTTTCCTTTGAATTCCTTGTGTTGGTTATCACTCTCTCTACCTACTCTTGGGATGACCCAGGTTCAGATCTAAACAAGTTTCCAACAAAACTCTCTAAAACTATCGGCCCTCCTGGTAAACTAGAAGGAAACACAACACATAGAATGTATTGTGCATTCTCACCCGAGATATTCCTAAGGGTGACTACAATGCTCAAGTGCTTGTAGTCTAGGAAAGAGCGGGGATGTGGGATTAAAATTCGTATTCTTAGGCCTTGATCTGGTTGTTATTTCTATTATTCTTAAGATTCATTCATTTGTTAAGGTTATGTATGCATTCTAGCAGATCCAACATATAACAGAGCTCACTAACTTATCCATTCATCCATTCATCATCTAACTACATACAAAAGGTAAGAATGCAATCAATCACAACACATAACATAGGTGTTACCATGGTTCACCCCCTCCTGGGATACTTCCACAAAGATTTTTCTTCTTGTGCTCTTATATTTATATTTATGTAATAGATGGCATCGCGCACACTCCTCTATGAGGTTGACTAGATCGCACCAGGATCCTCATCCTGCGATCTAACACTCAATATCTAGATATTTGACCCTCCTATAGCTCAACAACTTACAAAAATGGTATCATATCTTACAGTAGTTCTCCTAGCCAAGCAAAACGGTATGCTATAACATTCTCCAACCCCGACCTAGACCTCCTAGGTACTTATTTATACTTATTTTTGGCTTATCAACCATTACAATCTATTACAAAAATCCTAACCCTAATGTGGTTAGGTTTTCCTACATGCATGCCTTGCATGCTTTCCTCCTTTGCATGCAACGTTCCCTCGCATGTGCTTCTTTTCCTTCCAGCTGTATTTTTTTAATTTAAGCTTTACTTTCCAAAATTGGATTCTTCCTCAAAATTGGCCTGCACCCAACAGATCCCCAACACTAACATGTGGCTCATCCCGAGCCACCTAGGCAGTGTGTGCTCCCTTGACAACCTCTTCTAGGTTGTGGAACTGCTCTGCAAGTTCCCTTTCTCTCGCGTGGACATGTGAAGCTTTTTCTATGAGCACTTACAATGCTTGCACTATGATCTCCTTCTGGATCATGGTTTTGGACTATGCATGTCTTTGCGCCATGTTCTTATTCTCCTCCTCCAACTGCATGATCATCTCTGCTTCTTTATCTTGAAGAGGTTCCATCTATTCATGTCTTTCCTACTTCTATGTTTGAGTTTCTTTTAACTATGACTTCATATTCATCATATTGTGCATTCCTTTCAGATGCTCGGTGATAATCATTGTTTTTTTCCTCTGCTTGAGGTCCTAGATTGTTGCACTTATTATTTCTTCCTCCTGGTCCCACTGTTATACATTCTCATCCTCCTCCAGTGTTGTCCAAATCTATGATTCTTTGTCAAACAATCATGTTGTTGTGTTGACTTGTTTCTCTATTTCTTCCAGTTGGAGTGTAGCTTATGCTTTCCTCTGCTCTCGAACCTCAAGCGGTGTCTTGGGATTGAGCTTCTCTTTTAGATCCTTGATCTCTTTCATGTACTAGTCAATTTTGTAAAAGATGAGGTTGATCTTCTCCTCTGCGCTTCTCTCTACTGTCTGCGCATTGTTGGGGATTCAACTGTATGTCGTTGTCAATCCCTTCTCTAACTTGTCTACTTGTTCCTTCTCCTCTTCCTTTTCGACAGTCAACTGGTCACATGTGATCTGGAGCATCTCTATGACCCCTCTTCTCACCTCTATATTTGTGGTATATGCGCGATCCCTAGAGTGTAGTTACTGCATGACGCTATCTTGTAGCCTATATAAGTCCTTTATGGGGATTTTTGCCATCACCAACACTATGTGTTCCACCTCTTCTAGGGGTTTCTGCATCATCTCCTGATCGAAGCTAATAATTTGACGCATTCTTGTGAATGTCTCCCTACCCTAGACGATGAATTTCATGGTCTCCTCACCTTTTTTCTATGTAGGTGGCCTCTTTATCTCCTCCTATGGTTGCACAGTGGCCTGTGACTCAGTCCGGTTATGTAGATGTTGGTTGTTTGTGTGAACCTCTAGAATCTTAGCCATAATATGATCCCTCTATGCCTATTATGTTCTAACCACTTCCTTGCTCTTGTCTTGGACCTTATCAACAAAGAGTTTTGCATCATCCCATGTGAGGGTGATGTTGGGGTCCTCTGTTTTTTACTTCCTCTTTTTTTGTGCATATTTTCCTTGTGTGATTTTCCTTTCCATTTGTGAGGTTTTTGCCTCTATCATTGTTTCTTGGCCTCCTTCCTCTTGAGCTTGTATGGTCTCCTTTGGCCCCGTCTACGCCCGACTTCCTGTTATTGTTGTTGTGGGCGTTCTTCTTGACCTTTTTGGTGTTGTGTTGCTCCCACTTGGTAGGGTTCACGCTATATATATTCGAGTGTTATCCATCGGGATACATGTCCTCGCTAATGATCCTATGTTGGCCTTTTCCTTAGGCTTGGAGGACTGCGTTGTTCCTATCCTTGTAGTTGGTTTTTTTGCAGGTGAGTTCCATTGCACAGGTCAGTCCTTGATAATCCACTCCACCTTTTCTCTGGTGACGCAATATTGCATCTTGAACCATGCCTTTTTGGGATCCCTCAAGGCTTGGATGCATATGTGATGTCGAGATGCCTTGAATTTAGTTATCCCCTTTGTTTCCTGTGCAACCTCCATAGGTATGTTCCATATGTTTTTTGTGCGCTACTGGATTTCTTCTATTAGCATGGAAAACACAATGTTTTCTTCCTGATGCATATTTTTATCCTTTGCCTCCCAGAGAGATTCATACCTGGCTGTGTAACACTTCCCTACCCTTTCTAGGAATGTTGAGAACATAGGCTCCTACCACCCTACCAAAGCTATCAATATCATTAACCAGAAGTAATGGAATTCGATTCCATTTTCCTATGCATTGCCACAGTCAAGCAGGAATTGATTCAGTAGGTATGACGCCTAGTTGAACTTCATCCCCTTTGCGTATTGTGTTTCTACTATGATCACTCATGTTGTCACTTCCTCTCTGTGACATTTTCTTAGCATCTTGCATGTCATTGGCTTACTGGAAAATCTTGTGGTGTCATCATTCATTTTTTTATGATGATGCTTGTATTCCCCCTGGTTGTGTTGAACTGTGCCTTCACTTGTTATGCTAGTTCTTTCTCACACGCTTTGTTTTCCAATAATTCTTACGAAGACGCACCAACTGTAGGAAATCCTATTATTTTGGCAATTAACACCACGTCGATCTGTACCAAGTTTTCCATCCAAAGAATGCCTCCATGGACCTAGGAGACCAGCTACTTGATGCATATACCGACATTCTTACCGCACCCAAAATGTGGTATGTCCAAGAGGTTCATTATACCTTAGTTATACAGCCCCGTAATCCACTGTGTAGGCTCTAGCACTGGCCTTCCTAAGGGTCCAATCTCTCATGTTTTGATCAGATAGTTTTCCTTGGACAATTCTAGAAATTTGGCAATGTCGTGCACGTCATGGTCCACATACCTCAACTTTGGTACCTTGCCCAACATGTCATCGACAGTGGGGACTGCATCTGGAAGGAATGGAAGGGTAATTTCCATACTTTCAGTGGTCTTTCTTTTCTGCCCTGCAACAGACATGCCTGCCTCTACTTCTTATGTTCCCTCTTCTTCCCCATATGAATCTGGTCGATCAATGATGTCTTCGAACAATACTCCATCTTGTTCCTGGGAATGTCACGGTCCCACTGTGTCATTCAGTCTCATTGACATCTTGGGGTTAGGGTTCTAACCCCTATTTCTGACTCCGGAGCTCTACCCTATCTCTCCTTGTTGCATTGTAGGGATATCTTCCTCGACCTATGTCGGGCTAATTGATTATGGGTCTGAGGTGGTCACGTCCTTGAGCTCAACTATATTCTCAGGTTGTTGCATCCTCTCTTTGCGCCTTTGGCCTTGTCGGGTGACCCTGACAAACTGGCCTGGAAACCCAAACTTCGATGGAGTCATCCTTTGTAACTATTGCAACCTCGGCTTGCTACTTAGGTGATTGAAAACTAGGGCACATGTTCTCTTTCTCACTCTGATCTCGAAATTTTATAAGTTTTGAATAAATCTACACTTTTTCGCCTTTTATAGACCAGGTTATGTTCATTTTTACTTTTTGCGTGCTTTTGTGCCAAGTTTATTTTTCACTACATGTGGTGTTCTGGTGTCTGTCACGGTAATTATTGCATGATACTTTTCCCCATTGTTTTTGTATTTTCTCTATTTTCTACTTTTGTATTTCTTTTTCCCTCTTTTTCTCCTTTTTATATCTTTTTTTTTCGCATTGTTCCATCCTAGCTTCTCTTATAATACACTATGTACATTTTCTTCTTACTATGTTGTAACTCTTAAGTTCTAGGAGTTAAATTGTCCCTGTATAGTTTCAATTGACTCTCATTGATGAGTCCTTTCAATTATGTGCCTCCCAAGTATTTTAACTGTACATATCCCCCATCTGTGACAGTATTCACTTCATATGGCCCCAACCAATGCATTCTGAATTTACCCAAATGTTGGAAAAAATTGTTGTCATAGAGAAAGACTAGGTATCCCTCCTTGAAGCTCTTCCTCTTGATATGTCTATCATTCCAATATTTGTCTCGTGCTTTCTTTACTTCTTGATGAAATCCTTCTAGGATCTTATCCTCTTACATCTCCATTAGTTTATTTAGCCTTTCCTTTACTGTGCCTCTTTCTGTCATGTTGGTGATTGGTGTTATGTGCAGATAGGGTACTATAAATTCTAATGGTGCCATTGCTTCCTTCCCATATGCCAATTTGAATGGTGTATGTACTATTATCTTCTTACATGTAGTCCTGTATACCCATAGTACTACTGGTATTTCCAGGCCCCAATCATCCCTGTTAACATTGCTTATCTTTGTCAAAGCATTCTCCAGATATTATTGAAGGCTTCTACTGATCCATTTGCTTGAGGATGGTATGGTGTACTCTCCTAATGGTAGACTTCAAACTCCTCAGTCATAGCCTTGATAGTACTATTGATAAAGTGAGTACCTTGGTCACTCATCAAAATCCTTGGACAACCAAATCTATTGATCACTTTCTCAAACAAGAATTGTGTTGTTGTCTCTGCATTGTAGTCTTTGACTGGTGTTTCTTCTACCCATCTTGTTAAGTATTTTTTTGTAGTAATGATATATCTCACCCCTCACATTTTTGTTGGTGGATGGATTAGCCCCACAAAGTCTATTTCCCATTTGTCAAATACTTTCAAAGTTACTTGTGGTCTTAGGGGCATATCATCCCTTCTATTAGGTTTACCAACCCTTTGACAGACATCACATCTCTAGAAATATTCCTTAGAATCTCACTGAATTGTTGGCCACCATAGGCATGCATGTAATACCTTGTGTGTGGTATATTTTCCTGCATATTTTCCTCTAGTTATCCCCTCATGAGCTTCTGCCAAAATTCTAGGCCTTTCATGTTCTAGTAAACATCTTCTCAAAAATGTTGTTTGCTTCCATTTTGTATAAGTATCCTACAATAAATTTATAGTCTGCAGCTCTGACTACCAGATTTTTATTCTATGTAGTGTTAAAATCTTTTGGTGCAATCCCTGTACTCAAGTATTCAATGATATCAACAAAATATTCACCAACTACTTGGACTGAAAATAACTATGCATCAGGGAAGTTGTCTTCCAAGTTGGTAGGTTCTTCTCCATTGGTTACCCTTGGAAGGTGATTAGGTCCTGCATTTAGCTTCCCTAGTTTGACTTTCACTTCAAAGTCAAATTCTTTAAATAATAGTAGCCATCTACAAATCCTCCTCCCCAGCACTGGCTTGTTGACTAGGTATTTGAGGCATGAATGATCTGTGAACATCTGAAAGTGTTTTCCCAATAAGTAATTTATGAACTTTTCAAGTGCATAGACCATAGCTAGGCCTTCTCTTTCTGTAGTATTGTAGTTCTTATCTTATTCTAACATTTTTTTGCTTGCAAATGCTATAGGGTGGTCCAAATCTCTTGCTCCTGGTTGTGCTAGAATTGCTCCAAGTGTTATAGATGATGCATCTACATGCACATGAAAAGTATTTTCCCAGTCTAGGAATACTAGAATATGTGTTGTGACCATATTTTATTTTAGGGTGCCCGAACCTTGTTGACAGTATTCATTCCACTGAAATTTAGTATCCTTCTTTAACAATTTTTCCATTGGCACAGTGATCTGCACATATCCTTTTATATTTTTTTTGTAGTAGCATGTATGTCCCAATGTTTCTCTCAAATGGCGCATTGATTTTGGTGGTGGTAAATTAAAAATGACAGCAATCTTATCAGGATCCACCAATAACCCTTGTTTACAAACTATATGTCCCAACAATATTCCAAAATGTGTTCCAAAAATTCACTTCTTGATATTCAATTATATATGACACTGCCTGCATCCTTCCAACATTATCCTTAATACTTCCACATGATATTTTAATAGACTGTATATAGTCCATTCATCCAGATACACTTCTAAAAATTGATGTATGAACTCCTTGAAAGAAGCTATTAATACCCTTAAAAATATGGTTGGTGCATTCTTCAGCCCAAAAGGCATGAAAGTGTACTTCTAGGATCCCCATTATGTGGAAAAATTATTATTATACCTATCTTCTGGGGCTATCTTGATCTGATGATAGCCTCAGAATGCATCTATAAATGAATATGTTTTGTGACCTCCCACATTCTCTAGGAATTCATCTATAAAAGGTGTAGAGAAGGGCTCATGTAGGAAAGCATCATTCAGTTTCCCGAGATCTACACAAATCCTTATCCACCCTTGTTTCTTCTCTTGAACTAACATAGGGATTAACCATTCAAATTCCTCCACTGGTTCTATGATACTAGCTTCCAACATTCTGTCAATTTCCGCTTCCACTTTCTCCTTATATATTGGATTTAGTCTATACGGTCTCTGTCTGACAGATCTAGCATCAGGTTTGAGAGGTATATTCATCTCTCCTAGCTCTCCTTCTATTCATTTCATCTCTTTAAAGGTTCTTGGGAATAAGTCATTTTACTCGTGCGACAACTTTGTTATCCTTTCTACTATTTGTTCATCCCAGTAGTCTCCAATGCTGGCCATTTTGAGATTATTTTTTGTCCCGATGTTGACTTTCTTCACCTTGATTGAAGCAAAAAATACTTCTGACTCCAGGGATGGACCTTCCACCTCTCTTTATACTTAAATTTATGTAATCTAAATGTCGTGCGATTCATCTTCATCTAGTGCTTCTTCCTGCACATGATAACATGACAGTAGTTATTTCACTATCTGTCTAGTCTGTTGCTGATACTCTGTCATGAGTTCAACCTCTGATTCATCAATAAATATCACACCTCTTATCTTCTTCAGTGTTAAATCCATGTTGGGGTTCTCATGTTCAAATGAGAAGGTTACTATGAAGTTCCATTCTAATGTTGTCCATTATGTAGTGCCTCTTTGTAGTTCCTGGTCTACATATTGGTTTGTTGGAATTCCTTCCAATGTATGGATGAAGTGATGAGGCTATTCCTCTAGTGGTATCATCCTCCATTGTGTCTTGCATTTCTCCAAATGCTTTTTCGGTGTCCACTTTCCATCATATCTCTGCATTTTATTGTTGCCATGTTTTGCGTTGAATCTGATGTGCAGTAGTCTCTTACATTGGTACCAGTCCTTAACTACCTCTTTGTGTGCACCCCACCATCTTGTAGGTGTTTCCTTGAGTGCAATGTCCAGGGACAAGAGCCTCTGGTTCTCTAATACTGCATCTTCATATCTTGTTAGGAATTCTTCTAAGTCATTTATGCCATGAAAATGGGAGGTTCTCTTATCTATGTACCCACCTATCTTAGTTTGTAGTCTATTCTTGTGCACCTTCTTGTGGACACTTCATGTAATCTTTGCTACCAATTTTCCAACTTTGTATCTGAATCAGAAGCACATGATGTGATGCTCCTCCAACTGAGTACTCCATCTATGGTTGGGTTGACATAATCTTCTTCATGTGCGGTTTTTCGGTATAATTGGTTTATTTCCTCTAAATCCAGACAAGTTGGTTCTACGAACCTTTCCCCTTCTGAAGGGTCTAATGGCACAATGACTTTGTATTATCCTGATTCAAAGGTCATCTTCCTTTACTTCAAGATAATTATGGCATGGTTATCAAATTCCCAATCCAAGACAAGAAATGTTGGATAAGGTGTTGTACCATATATTATTTCTATCACTTCAAAGTCTGCCTTAGTGCGCACTCCATCCAGATCTAATGTCACACCCTTAAGCCTTCCAATTGGAATAAATTTGTGTTGGTTTGTTAGCTTCAATTCGACAGGTAATTAGCCTAATGTGGGATCTCCCATACATTTCCATGTCTTCTTAGGTAAGACATTGACCTTAGAGCCTAAGTCTAATATAATGTCTCCCATATTGAAATCTCCAATGTTGCCATTCAGTCTGAATTCTCTGCTCTTCCTCCTTCTTGTATGGAGGTGATTGAATGTTTTCTATTCTAACTTCCTCTTTTCCTCTATGTTACATATTTCTAATATATTTTTCAAAACTTTAACGGGTGATGGGTCCTTCAGTAGCTTAACATGAGATTGCATAAAAGTATTTATGGTACTTACTTGTGATATATGTGGTACTTCGCTGGTGTGATCCATTGATAAAGGCATATCATACATTGGTACGTTCTGAGTATGCTACGTAGTTGATGTAGACACAAAATATTGTGTAAGGAACTCATGGCTGGCCTCCTTGAATGTTTCTTTTTCTTTCCTCGCATCAAACTGTTTCTTTGATTCATTATTCTTCTTCACCCATTGTTGTTGCGTTGGCTCCTGTCTTAGCTCCTCCATGCACAACTATGTTGATATTTCTTCCATCATCCCTGGCTTCTACAGAAATCCACTGAACATTTGATTGTTCTAGTTCCTTTTTTCTTGAATATTACCCAAAAGTGTTGGGCATTCCTCTATATCATGGTATGATGCATGAGAGTGCATACATGTCGCAGGTGGAAGTGGACATTCCCTTTCATAATGTCCTAGATGTTGGCAGTTGTGGCACACTACTGGAGCTCTACCTCTTCAAAATCCTCCTCTACCTCGTCCTCCACCTATGTATCTACCTTGATCTACTCGTGTTGTGTTGTACTGGGGCACTTGATTATACTACACAGGGTTATATTGTGGTTGCGCAGTGTTATACTGCAGCTTCTTAGTGTTGTACTTCTGTTGCATAGTGTTGTACTGTTGTTGCGCATTATTATATGGAGGTATTACCTGGTTGAACTATGGTGCAGTTTTCCCTTTCATCATCTCTTCTTGCACCCTATAAGTATCTAAATTTATTTCCCTCATCATGTCCATTGTCCTACAATCTTTGTCATCATAACCCATTGATATGAAAAAATTGCAGTATGAATTCTTGGGTATTGTCTGGTACTTCTGCATCATTGTACAATTATATGGGTCATGTCGATGTGTTTTACAGATCTTGCACCATGTTACTCCTGTTGAAAATGGGTTTGGTAACCATGTTTCCATATACTACGCAAAATTTGGGCACACATTCTTGTGTTGTCTTTCTATCCTTCATGTAGTACACCAAACAACTTCTCTTTTCTCTTTTCTCCTATTCTGATTCAGTTGATATGTGAGGTTCTTTAGATCCTCCTTTATCTCTTATATTGTTGGGTATGTCTTATAATATTGGTTCTCTTCGACTTGTAAGGCTGCCTATAGAGCCTCTGCCTGAGTTTGAAACTTATGTTGCCTCAAAGGGTATTTCAGATGTGGTAGCAGTGAATTCAAAAAGAGATGTATATGTTGCATGTCAGTCGTGACATACTTCAACTTACCGTTCAATCCTTTGAACCTATGATCAATATCCTAAACAGACTCACCTGGTTTCTATCTGATTTCAATCATCTCATTCATGTACTGATCTTTTGAACTAGTCTTCTGAAATTCATTTATCAACAACTTCTTCACATCTGCAATAGTTTGTGTTGTTCTTGGTGGATTGTTTACATCTAGACTCATGTACCAATCCAACGCACAATCTCTTAGAGTGATAGCTAACTGCACAATTTTTGTATCCTCATATGTGATCTTCTTTTCTTCCCATATATTCTCACAGATGAACAAGTTCTTTTCAGGATCCTTCGATGCCTCTCCCTTGAACTCTGGTAACCGAATGGTGGGATCATGTACTGCCATATTGAACTCTAATGATGTACTACCTCTACACGGTGTAGATATTTGACTACTACTTCCTAAAATGGATCCTCCACTTGCTACTCCTTGTTTAGAAGTACTTCTTGCTGTCTTTCTTCCACTAAAATTCAGTTGTCTAAATGGTGTTGTTATTTCTGGTGTATTAGTCGTACATGGAGTTATGGGTTCCACACTGACACTGATATAGATAGGAGTGTTTCCTTCTTCTCCTACCCTTGGACCTATTTTATTTCTTTCATATGTCGCATGAAGGATTTCCTCAATATTATCCATATCCCGGAGATCATATACCTCTTCTTCATCACTTTCCAATCCCTCTCTATATGTTATGGATCTCTTCTTATTATTCATCTTATATTGGTAGGGTACTCCATTGCGTGTTTTTCCAGTTATTTCCATAATATTCTTGATCTAATATTCCTCCATCATGATTGGTTCCATGGCCTTATCCTTCTTTCCCTTATCCATCTCTTCCTCCATTTCTCCACCTCTTGTCAGTGCTTCCCCCCTTCCCCCATGCACGTAGGCAAGTTTAGTTGTCTACTTTCATAGTCATCACACCTTTGTTATACAGTAAGATCTTGATTGAAGTATAGAGCGATATGATATACCTACCTCTATGTCCTCTTGAAAACTCTTTATTTGTTACGATGTAAGTCTTTGTTGTATCTACTGCAAATTATGTGATAAACCCTGAAACAATACTATCTAACCAAAAATCTATTGCACGCGTGAATTTGTTGTTAACTTGTTGTAACTGCATGATCTCCACAGGATTCCACTCGATCTGTCTGATTCGATTTGTAGGGTGGTTTTATTTCATCCTCAATAGCCACTCCTACAACACATGTGGGAAATCACAGAAAAAGACCTCATGCAGGTCACTAAACATATACTTGTCTAGGTATTTGTGTGGTGTTAACTTAGGGTTTTTGTTATCTTTCTGCGCAAATTCAAGCTCCTTTGTTTTCAACCAACTTTCAATCTCTGCCTTCATTGGATTTCATGGTATGAACATTCCTTTTTATACCTTCATTCTCTTCACGATTATTTCACGGATCCCACTCACTCAATCCCTTGCAGTTCCAGCGAACAATGGAACCATTTGTTGGTTACTACTCTCTCTACCTACTCTTGGGTTGACCCAGGTTCATATATGAATAGGTTTCCATCAAATCCCTCTAAAATTATCATCCCTCCTGGTAAACCAGAAGGAAATGCAACACAAATAATGTACTACGCACTCTCACTCGAGATATTCCTATGGGTGACTGCAATGCTAAGGTGCTTGCAATATAGGAAAGAGTGGGAATCTTGGATTGCAATTCATATTCTTAGGCCTTGATCTAGATATTCTTTCTATTATTCTTATTATTCATTAATTTGTTAAGGCTATGTATTAATTCTAACAGATCCAACATATAACAGATCTCACCGACTTATCCATTCATCATCTAACTACTTACAGAAGGTAAACATGAAATCAATCACAACACATAACACGGGTGTTACCATGGTTTACCCCCTCCTAGGCTATGTCCACAAAGATTTGTCTTCTTATGCTCTTCTATTTAGATTTCTCTAATAGATGGTGTCGCATGCACTACAATCCCGATCATGCAGTTACAAAACCGGCTCCACAATCCTCTATGAGGCTGACTATATTGCACTAGGCTCTCAACCTACGATCGAACCCTCAATATCTAGCTACTTGACCCTCCTACAACTCAACAACTTACAAAAATGGTATCAGATCTTACAGTAGTTCTCCTAGACAATCAAAAGGTACTCTCTAACATTCTCCAACCCTAACCTAGACCTCCTAAATACTTATTTATACTTATTTTTGTCTTATCATCCATTACAATCTCTTACAAAAACCCTAACCCTAATGTGGTTAGGTTTTCCTACATGTGTGCCTTGCATGCTTTCCTCCTTTTCATGCAGCTTTCCCTCGCACGTGTTTCTTTTCCTTCCAGCTATCTTTTTCTAATTTAAGATTTACTTTTGAAAATTGGATTCTTCCTCAAAATCGGCTTGCATCCAACACCTTTCCATGCTATTCCTTTCCTTTCCATTCCATGCCTTTATTTTCCTTACCTTTCCATTCCATGGCTTGCATTTCCTTTTCTTCGATTGATTTTCCTTGCCTAGACTTGCCTTGTCTTTCCATGCTATGCCATGCCATGCCTTGCATTTCCATGAAATGAAATTCCATGCCTTGCCATGACATGCAATTCCATGCCTTTCCATGCCATGCCTTGCCTTACCATGCCATACCTTTCCTTTTCGGGCCTTGTCTTTTCTTTCCTTTCCTTTCCATGGCATTCCATCCCATGCCATGCATTTCCTTGGCATGCCATGCCTTTCCTTTCCATTCCATGCCTTGTCTTTCCTTGTGTTGAATTTCCTTGTTTTGCATTGCCTTGTATTGCATTTCATTTCCTTACAATGGCATGCCATGCCTTACCTTTCCATGCCATGCCATGCCTTGTTTTTAATTTCCTTGCATTGCATTTCCTTGCCTTGCAATACCATGTCATGCCATACCATGCCTTGCCTTTCCATGCCATGCCATGCCTTTTCTTGTCTTTCCATGACATTCCTTTCCTTTCCTTTCCATGCCATGCCTTTCCTTTCCATCCCATGCCTCTCCTTTCCATGCCATGCCATCCCATGCCTTGCATTTCCTTATGTTGCATTGCTTTCCTTTCCTTACCTTTCCTTTCCTTGACTTCTCATGCCATGATATACCAAGCCTTTCCTTCCATACCATGCCATGCCATGCCTTGGATTTCATTTCCATTACATGTCTTTCCTTGACATTCCATACCTTGCATTGCTTTGCATTGCATTTCTTTGCCTTTCTTTTCCTTTCCTTGTCTTCCCTTACCTTTTCATGTCATTCCATGTCATGCATTACCTTTCCATGTCATGCCTTGCCTTTCCTTTCCATTCCATTCCATGCTATGCCTTGCATCTACTTGCATCGCATTGTCTTGTCTTTCATTTCCTTGCCTTGCCTTGCCATGCCATGCAATTCCATGCCTTTCCTTTTCATTCCATGTCATTCCTTGCATTTCCTTTCATTGCATTTACTTTCCATACATTTCCTTTCCATGCCATGCCATGCCTTTTGTTGGCCCTTGACCAAGTTTTGTGGAAACATTGGTTGTGTTTGACCATTTTTGGGACTTTGAGAGGCTGGTCGAAGACGAAGCGCCCAAGCGAAGCAGAGATCATCGGATATCACCCTTTTTGCAAGATTTTTGGGTTTTAGGGTTTATGTAATGGGTATGGTATATCATCCCATGGGTTTCCCATGTTTAGGCCCCTTTTGTAATATATAAAGAAGTAGTTAGACGATGTAAGAAAGAGACCTAGTAGGTCAATGCCTTAGTGCTAATGTTAGTTATGTGCAAGAAGATGTGTTAAGGCTTGTAGATCAAAGTGCAAGTGTTTTCTAAGTGATTTGTGCACAAACTATGTAAAGGCTCTGTGCTTGTACCTAAATTGGGGAAGGAGGACCTGGCAAGGTGCACGCGGATCTCCTGTCCTATGCAAAGTTGGCTTTCTGGCTCTGTGGATGTAAGAAGATTGAAGGAGACTAATAAAGAAGAAGAAGAGTTGGTGGACGTAGCCCCACACTAGGGTGAACCACATATATCCTGTGTCGATGTTCTTTGTGCTATGTTGTTTATACTGTTTATGCATTTAATTACTTAAATCCATTGATGCTCAAGTTCTTTATGTATGAAAAAATTCTAGATCTACTCTAATGTTGTGTGCTAATGGTCAGATATGCTTAAATATTGAGTAATATTGCGTTGTTATGTAACAAGGGTTTAACCTACGATGTGAGTAACGGTTAAAAGACTAATGAATATTAATTTCTAAGTGCTTTGTTAAGTGTTGTGATCACATATTTGTGACCCAGCTAGGTTGTAGACACTTGAGTCCTACAAAACCCCCCTGCCTCTACCTCGGGTGAGACTTCATCTACTTCGCAGGTGTTTCCAAAAGGGATGGTAGTTAGGGTTTTGTTGGTGTGTTGTTGAAGCGTTGAACCCTGGGTCTTCCCCTGTGTCAACAAATGGTTCCATTGCCGGGAACTGAAAATGTGATTGCTGGGAACTGAAGAAAAGAGAAAGATTTGTGTGTAGATCTATTGTTGTAGTCCATAGTATTATAATTGACTTTTGAAGCTTTGTGCTAAGAGAAGGAATATCAATCTGAAGAAAGAGGTAAGATATTAAAGCTTTGTGCTCTGATAAAGGTAAGATAAGTGGAAATGTTTTCTTCGAAAGTATGGATCTAGGTATGTTTGATAGATTTGGTCCTAGTCTCAAAAGTAGGGAACCGTTAGAAGAAACAAGATTTGATAGAAATAGTGAAAGATATGTTATTCCTATGCATAGAAAGAATTTTTGGACTGACAAGTGGATGCAGGACCCTAGAAATAATTTTTGCATATTGCAGGTCCATCATTGTGATCCCAGTGCGCAGTACAAGAAAGGTTGGAGATCGTTTAAGAGAAAGATAGGATTAACACTTTGTTATAGTTACAGAATACTGGGACATCTTGCTAAAGAATTGCCTGGTAGAGGTCCCATTTGTATTTGTTATAAAGCTATTGATCATGAGGTTTTGGATTTCCCTAGAATTATTGATAAAGTTGAGAATATGAAATTGAGACAAGCAAACCATGAAGAAGGTCAAGAAACTAAGGATATGTTAGAGAATCAGACAAAATTAGAGACTATGTTATTAAATTTGAAAGAAACATTGAATGATCATAGACATCAGTTTACCAAAGATCTTAAAAGAAAATAAGTGCCTAGAAGAAAGAATAGGAGACTTCGACATAAATAGTGTCTTGGATGAAGAAACACATGTGAACATTATGCCAGAAAGTACTTGAGAAATTTTGGGAAAGCCTATTATGATTCCTTCATTAAGAGGGATAGGCTTCTTTAAAGGAAAGATGATAACTCTATGTGGAATACTTACTCATGTACGTATGATTTCCCATGCAACATCGACTGAAGAATAATTTGAGGTCATTAATTTTGTTGAGAACAACACTCCTTTTGCACTTTTGTTAGGAAATACCTAGATTGAGAAAGATCAGATCTAAAGGAAAGAAGAAGAGGAAGCCATAGAACAGAAAAAGAAATAATTAAGGGACTTCATAGCCAAGAAAATAGTGCAACTAATAGAAGAACAAGAGGACAAGTTGAAGCAACTGAGAGCCAGAGACTTAGCTATCGAAGTTGAAAGAACAAAAGAAGGATTAAAGAACCCATCCATGAAGGAGAAAAGAGAACCTACCGCAGAAGTAGTAAGAGAAGAGATATTGCATGTGAAACTTTTGAGAGAACATCAGAAGTGTGAAGTTACTATGCTAAGAGAAGATAAGAGTATGAATGGAAAGAGAAATCTAGAAAATCAGATCACAGGGAAGAAGTTTAGAAAGATCAGTAAGAATAAAGCTAAGTTAGAAAGACTGTAGGAGGTTCCAGTAAAGACTTCGTAGGAAGTAGGCTTAAAGAAATTGAACATCTCCAGAATAGCAGAATAGTGCAGAAGATAACTTTGACTTGGCGAAGCTATATGACCGTTGGAGGCATCTCAATCGTTAGAATGATGCTTTAGAACAGTTAGAAACGTATTTATTACGGAAAATATCACCATGAGGCTATTGAGACCGCGCCATAATGGATGGAATCGTATTGATTGAGAATATTTTATCCATTGGAGGAACTCGTTACGACATTGTTTATTTAATCCATTGAATGCCTCACTGGGGACACTTTTTCAAATTGTGACTATCCAAGCTAACAAGAGAATTGATTTCCATCGCGTTGTGCGTTTGACGAAGCCTACAACCAATGTTTCCACAAAAATTGGTCGAGGGCCAATAGGTCCCCAACACTCACCTATGACTCATCCCGAGTCACTCTGATCTGGGCAATACTACTTTGAGGGCCTCGATATTACTCGACTTTCTTCTTCACCAGAGTTTCCTGCTCGATAAACTCCTGAATGACTTGCTCAGTGAAAGGCCCTTCCAAGTGTTGTTCCACTGCTGTGACCACCTGTTCTAGCTGTGATCCTTGTCCCTCGATTACTTCAAAGAGGGTAAAGGCTTCGTCCTGCACCGACTGGAGTCACTGTGTCACTTCCATCACTCTGTTTTGGATAGTAGTGACCTCCTGCTGAACTATGCACTGCTCCTACAATCTCTTCATCTTCTCAACGGTCGTAAGTTGCTTCAGCTGCACTTGCACTGTCGATGCCTGTTGTTTCGCCTCCTAGAGTTGTGCCTCTAATCTCCTCAGCTCCGGGTCTTCTTCAAGGTGATCATAAGTCTGTGCACTTTAGTTACTTAATTGCTTTCATTCTGAGGCTAAAGCACTAATTATTTCTACTACGATCCTGGCCATTTATTCCCTTTGATCTCGCACTTCTTGCGAAGTGCTCGGAACTGCTTGCAGTTCTAACTCTACTACTCTTGCTTGAAGGTTCTAAATGGCTTCAGCGAGCTTCCCCACTTCTCTTTCAACTATCTCTTCTTCCATTTGGGTCAGTCCCAACACAGAGTGAAGTTCTCTAGATACTTCTTCTCTAACTCGAATCTGCTTCACAAGAAGATGTTCTTTTTCTTTCTAGGTATGCTCTCTGTCCTCTTCAAACTTCGCCCGGAGGTCAACTTTCTCTTGCTATGCAACCCAATGTTTCTCTAAGGATTCCTCCTTTGCTTTCTTCAAGGCCTCTGTGGCCTGCTCTTTTTCTTCCTGTACTCAACGAAGGCGAGCTTCTGTAGCATCTGTTATCCTTCACAGTTGGGTGGGATCATCCCCCAAATCTACAGCTTCTGATGATGACGGCGCAGTAGACACTACGCGGATCGAATAGAGAGCTTGTTGTACCCCCTTTAGCTTTGCCTCGATTTTGTCATACATTGTCTCCTTATTTGCTTCATTTTGCTACAAAATATCCTCTGAAGCATCTTCTACAGCTGCGATGATGAGGTCAATATCATCCACTGTGAGTACATTCTGTGACTAAGGCTTATTGGCTCGTGACTTCTTTTGCACTGAGGATTTCTTTGGAGAAACCTTCCTTTTCTTTGGTTTCTCAGCCTCTGTAAGGGGATCCTTAGGCAGTGTCACTTCGCCCTTTTTCTACTCATCTTTCCCTTCCACCTCTTGGTTTACTTCGTCACCTCCTCCTCCTCCAAGTGAGTCAGGCACAGTTTCCTCCGATGCATTGTTTAACTCCTAAACTTCTTCCTTATTTTTCTTTTTCTTAGTGCTACTCAGTCCATCACACTCAATCCTAGTGACCATAGGACTTTCGATGAGGTCGGGGTTAGAGAATTCTACATCTCCAACTGGTACAAGGAATTTTGTAGGCCATTTCTTAGTTATCTCCTCCATATCTTCCTCAGTCAATTTATAGTAAGACTGCAGCTCCTCCTTTTTTTCATCCCCACGCACAGTAATGTATATGAAGTGGCACTCTGCATGGAAATTCGTGAGTGACCTGAACATATGGAGTGTATTCAACGTCATTCAGGGGAATGACTCAATGTCTTGCCTGAGTTGTAAGTAGTAAGTTTGGAAGACAACATTCGACTGTCACTGCTTCGCCATATCACTTGAATACCACAAGGTGGTGAACCTCGCAGCCAGTGGTTCAGATGGCTCGACTTCAGGGAATGTCCCTCCCTCTGGCATCTCCCAAGCAAAAAATTCTATGAGTATGAGAAACTAGCTAAAGGGGAATTCATAACCTTGGTCCTGTGCTTTGCGATGGTCCTTCTCCAACTCGTTGATGAGGTAGCTCGCCTAGTTCATTTGTAGACCTTCAATGCACTTCCCTGCAAGGTCAACGATAAACTCTGTGACTTGCGTTGGTTTTTTCTTCTTGGCAAGCTTACCAACGATCAACTGGCAAGCTAGATGCACTGCGCCATCTTGTATGGAGGCTACCTTGTAGCCCCGCTTCCCCTTCACCACATCGCCGTAGGTTTCCTTTATACTCTATGCCAGGGAGTGATCTGCAGCCTTCCTTGGATAAAAATGGTGAGGGTCTGGTCCCTGCACACTCAATCCAGTCACACATCTATCCAACTAGAGATAACCTCCATGGTAGCACGACAAGATGAGTTTAACGCATGCGTTAACCTCCTGATGTCTTTCGAAGTGGTTTATCTTCATAACGTTAAGGATGATGGACCTCGCAATCTCCTTGATCCATGGCTGGGGGAATATCTTCAGCTTCTTCCCTGACGTATTTGTCAAGTACCTATGTGGTGCAAGAATTACATAATTCTTTCTATCTCCCAGGTTAAAGTCATTGATCTTAAGATCAGATATCAGTCCTAGCTACGATCCTACTATGCATATCCCCTTCGGGAGGTACACAGTGATGAGTGTGTATTCGAAATATCTCGAGACGATGTCATGACTAACCATGCTAGCTAGAGGTAGGATGTAGTCGGGAAAGACTGATGGGAAAAGCTTCGCATTCGCCAGGTCATCGTGGTGCTTTCTTCTCTTCTCCATCGTGGTTCAGGATGGCCTAGATCGAATGGATCGACGTGTAGTCAAGGGAGATGCTTGAAATATGGTTGTCGATGAGGCCTATACTCCTATGGACATGACCTTCTCATCCATAAGGTCTATCAAAATCTCTTCCACAAACTTCTCTGCTACGCTACGTTTGCTCGACATACACGATCGCGGTCAATTATCTCGAGTAGGCGAACGAGTGCTCAAGGTATGAAATGGGTGGCAAGGTCTCAAATGCTCATTGCGATAGCAATCAATTCTCTTGTTAGCTCGAATAGTTACAATTTGTAAAAGTGTCCCTGGTGAGGCATTCGACATATTAAACAAACAATGTTGCAACGGGTTCCTCCAACGTATCAAAAATCCTCAATCAATACGATTACATCTGTTATGGCATGGTCTCAATAATATCATGGAGATATTTTCCACAATAATTGTGTTTCTAATCATTCAGGAGTGTCATTCTAATGGTCAGGATGCCTCCAACGGTCATATAGCTTCGCCAAGTCCAATTTCTCTTCTGCGTCATTCTGCTATTCTGGCAATGTTCAATTTTTGCAAGCCTGCTTCCTGCGAAGTCTTTACTGGAACCTCCTGCAGTCTTTCTAACTTAGCATTCTTATTACTGAGATTTCTGACCTTTTTCCCTATGATCTGAGTTTCTAGATTCCTCTTTCCATTCGTACTCTTATCTTCTCTTAGCATAGTAACTTTACACTGCTTATGTTCTCTCAAAAGTTTCGCATGCAATATCTCTTCTCTTACTACTTCTAGGGTAGGTTCTCTTTTCTCCTTCATGGATAGGTTCTTTAAGCCTTCTTGTGTTCTTTCAACTTTGATAGCTAAGTCTCTAGCCCTCAGTTGCTTCGACTTATCCTCTTTTTCTTCTATTAGTCGCGTTATTTTCTTGGCTATGAAGTCCCTTAATTCTTTCTTTTTTTGTTCTATGGCTTCCTCTTCCTCTTTCCTTCAGATATGATCTTTCTCAATCCGAGTATTTCCTAACAAAAGTGAAAAAGGAGAATTTTTATAAACAAACTTAATGACCTCAAAGTCTTCTTCAGTCGATGTTCCATGAACAATCATAGGTACATGAGTAATTATTCCACATAGGATTATCATCTTTCCTTTAAACAAGCCTATACCTCCTAATGAAGGAATCATAGAAGGATTTCCCAAAATTTCCCAAGTACTTTCTAGCATAATGTTAACCTATGTTTCTTCATCCAAGACACAACCTATGTCAAATTCTCCTATTCTTGTTTCTATGCACTGCTTTTATTTTAAGATCTCTGGTAAACTGATGTGTATATGATCATTCAATGTTTCTTTCAGCTTTAATCACATAGTCTCTGATTTTTTCTGATTCTCTAACATATCCTTAGTTTCTTGACCTTCTTCATGGTTTGCTTGTCTCAATTTCATCTTCTCAACATTATCAATCATTTTAGGGCAATCCAAAACCTCATGATCAATATCTTTACAACAAAGAAAAATGGGACCTCTACCAGGGCATTCTTTAGCAAGATGTCTTGGTATTCTGCAACTATAACAAAGTGTTAAACCTCTCTTTCTCTTAAACCATTGTAATGATCCCAAGCCAAATTCTTTCTTGGAATCACTAACTACTACTAATTTATTGAGTTATTAAGTGCATACAAGATTCACCAACACATCGAGATCACAATATATTCAAGATGTAGAAGCACAAGCAAAGATCTGACCTTTTTATTATGAGCAATGTAAGATCAATATAATAGATGAACGATCTGGCATAAATCTCAGATGGCCATACAAGCAATAGATATGAGCTACTACAAAATGCTCCCGCTAATACAAAATAATGCCTCCAAAGGCTGAATAAGAAATGAAGATCAATACAAGTAGATCTGAATGCCAAACTCTCCAGCTGAAGAATGCCACGCTCCAATAGAAGGCTGAAACCCTCAATAACTCAGCCCTACTGCCAAAAGTATCCAATCACCCTAATAAATATGCCAATTGATAGATCGAGTGATGGTAAGAATAACCCAGGTGCCCGAATCTCCAAGATCCCTCTCAATCTTCGTAGATCTGAATTTCCCACTGAATGGGGTGCCCCACTCGATGACTGAAACCCTAGCTGGTTCAACCCTGATGAAGGAGGCCTCCAAATGCTCTGAAACTCTCCAAGAATATATATCAAGCTATGAGAATCCCGTGGGAGAAGTTTCGGACTCAGATCTCAAGCAGATCTCCCTAGATCTGAGTTTTACTGAATTACAGGACGTCCCCTATGGCTCCAAGACATCCCAATCTAC
>JZKD02S1606783.1:592893-612285 GCA_000966675.3 Picea glauca
ATAACTTTTAACTTCTTGACTTTCCCCCCTTCAGTGTGAGACTATGACCTAGTGGGGGTGCCCAGGCCACTGAGTCTCCTCATCACCTCTCTAAGAGGTGGGGGACATTACAACCATCCCCAACCTTTCTTGTACTATGCACAAGGATCACAGTGATGGTCCTGCAATCTGCAAAAATTCTTTCCAGGGTCCTACATCCACTTGTCAGTCCAAAAATTCTTTCTATGGATAGGAATAACATATCTTTCACTATTTCTATCAAATCTTGTTTCTTCTAATGGTGTCCTAGTTTTGAGACTAGGACCAAATTTATCAAACATACCTAGATCCATACTTTCAAAGAAAAAATTTCCACTTATCTTACCTTTATCAAAGCACAAAGCTTTAAGATATTACCTCTTTCTTCAGATCGAGCTTCCTTCTCTTAGCACACAACTTCACAAGTCAAGTAGAATATTGTGCGCTACAACAACATATCTACGCACAAAGCTTTATCTTTTCTTCAGTTCCCAGCAATCACAGTTTCAGGCCCCTGATTACGAAAGAAAGAAAATATTAAGGAGGAAAGGCAAAGTACGAACTGCGCAGAAGGCACATTGACTGATATTCGGTCGAAGTGGTCAAAGAAGAAGAAAAGAAGGAGCGAAGTAAGGGAAAAAGAGTCATTGAACAAGAAGATCGAGGAAGACAGATCAACAAGGAAGATGGATCGTGGATAACTCAACAAAAAGAAAAAATCATCAACGGTTGCTTTGGAGCACCTCACGGGAAAGAAGGAAAGATCGGCTGGAAAAGCCCTAAAAACGTGGGTCAAGTTGACCTAGGGTTTTGGGATCTAGGGTTTTGACACCTACGCATTTGTCATTGTATTGTATAAATAAAGGTCTAGAGGACCTGGGATGGGTGGGTTGTTCGTTGTTGGTCGTTCCGAGTTCAAAGAGGATTTTATTGTTGATGTCGAGTGATTGTTGGTGTGTGAGGAGAGTATTGTGTTGTGAGAATATTGTTGTATTGTAAGATCTTTAGCTGGGTGTGAAGGTCAAACCTGCAACTGGGTGCACAGGGAGGGGAGAAAGAAGAGAAAGAGAGAGGGATCTGCAAGCTAAGTGCGCAAATAGAACTGTATGTTTACATATAATATCAAGAAACACATTTTTGTGGACGTAGCCCTAGGGAGAGGGTCAACCACGTATATCTTGTTGCTTTATGTGATTGATTTTGTGTTATTTTTCTTTATGTTATTCTGTGATTACATCATTTTGTTAGATCTGAGACATAGCTCGCATAGTAGGGCTAAAGGAGATAAAGAATAAATAGATCTATGTGTGTTGTTCCTTTTAATCCACTTGCATTTCCTCTAGTTGTAGACACTTGTGTCCTGCAACCCCCTATTTCTACTTCGGGTGAGACTACATCTGCTTCATAGGTGTTTCTGAAAGGGCCAATAGTTATGGATTTTTGGTGCACTATTAGAGTTTAACCCTGGGTTTGCCCCTATGCCAACAAATGGTTCTCTTTCTAGGATCAGGATCTTCTTGAGTCAAGGTGCTTCCATCGAATATAGAGATTCAAAAGTGGATAGAAGAACAAGAGAAGGAATTCGCTGAGGCTCAGAATAAAAACCCTAATATTAGCATAAAGGATTGGTTGGGAAGGTATATCTTTACTGATATACACGAGATTTTCTTTGGAGCAATTCATAAGGAGTTGTATGAGTGGTTAGCCAGATTAGCAGATACCCAGTTTGAGATCAGATCTAGACCGCCTGTGGTTTGGACGTTGGTGTTGATCAAGAAGGTCAAGAGAGTTGATAAAGTTGTGTTAAGAGTAGTAGATCACTAGTTTGATAGCACTATTGTAGGTTACATTACCAATTTTTCTATTGACAGAGTAGAGTCATATAGCCAAGCAGAGAGATATTTCTTTAAGGGACCGAGAGGAAAATTTTTACACTTTTTGAAGTTGAAGATCAAGATTCTATTGCATAATAAGAACATCTTGAAGATACAGTAAGTGGGTCAAATCGAAAATATAATGTTCAATAACTCAGACAGCGACAACGACACATATGTTGGACATATGCGCAGTGGGAGAACCTTCAGAAAGGTTCCTCTAGTAAACTTGCTTGAGCAGAACCATGAACCACTAGCACAGGACACCACTAGCACAGGACAAAGGGTTCTACAGTGGAGAAGAAGAAGATTTATTGAATGAGGAACAGTCAGGATCTGCTGGAGAAAAGGAAGAGAAGACTATAGAACCTCACCGAAAAGAGTTATAGACTTCAGGAACTGCGCCAACCATCGAAGTAAGTACTACTACTCCTCATGTTGTTTTAGAAGTGTTAAGTAACCAGATTATTCAGAGTTACTAGAGCACTCATATAACTATTACCAAAATTTTAGTACATACTCATTCAAGAAACCTAGGAAGATCTATGGAAGATGAAATGAGGCTACCTATCTTTAGAGGAGATGGATCTGAAGATCCTGATCATCATTGTTTTTTATGCAAATATGTATGGAGTATTAAGAAATTCAATGACAAAGAAGTTAAGAGAGATCAATTTAGTACTACCTTGAGAGACTGCGCACTGAGTTGGTATATGAAGTTTTCTACAATGACTGCATAGCCTAAACCATTGAATACCATCAAAACTGCGTTGAGCGCATAATTCAAGAAACCCATTTCAGAGTCGTAGTTCATTACAAAACTGAAAGAAATCAAGAAGAGAGTATATAAACCTGTTTGGGAGTTTGATCAGAGATTTAAGACCTTGACAGGCCAGTTGAGTTTTTAGATCCCATATGAGCAGAAAAAGGAATGGTTCATTTTTTCCCTCTTACCACACATCAGAGTTCCTCTGATGCAATAGAAGTTTGCTTCGTAGGATGAGGCATTGGAGATCTCCATGAAAATAGAATCAGCCCCTATGAGAGAATCCATCTCAGGTATGAGTCAAATTTTGAGTCAGCTAACTAGCTTATCTCTGCAGGTGGAAGATATGAATAAATAAAAAGGAAAAGATAAAAGAGAAGACATCTGGTGTATCAGATGAAAGTCAGAGGGCCATGCCAAGGAGCATTGTCCCCTATTTCATGAGTACTTGGCCTCTGGAGCTACGAGCCCTTTGAAGCAGGTTACTCTACCCTGGTGCGAGGTATGTAGAAATAGACATCACCCTGGTGAATGCTATTACATGCAAAAATATGTCTAGACACCTACAAACCTTTACTGCACATTCTGTAAATCTGCAGGGCACGATGAGAAATATTGTAGGGCTTATGATCTCTTGCATGAAAGGTCAAGAGACACATATAGGATTCAAGGAGAGATTCAACAGGAGGGAAATGCTACGCAGTTTAACTCTCCAGGAAGAGGAAACTTCAACCCTCATGGTGGATTCAAAGGAAGAGGATGAGGTGGAGGCATGAGTCGAGGTGGAGGTCAGATCATTTGTTATAACTATGCACATCCAGGAAATTTGGTGAGGGACTTTCAAAACCCTTGTACCACTTGCAGCTACTACAACTCATTTTAACATGTTATTGAATATTGTCCTGTGTTGTTAGCCAAACTCCAGGAGAGACGAGGAGGAAACCAGCAAGTACAATTAATCTCAGTAGAACCTCGAGGAGAGGATCCCAAAGTCTTTTTTATCACTAGAGGAGGAGTTGTTACAGGCGAAGACAGAGTGACCCTAGGAAAGACTACAAAAGAATCAAGGGTTAGAAGATTTGGAGACAATACATAAGTGTTTGATATGATGGAATAAAAGCAGACATTTGAAGAGGCAAGAAAATAATTTGGAAGATATCAGGCTTCTTCATCAAAGACACAACCAGAAGTGCGAGAATGTGGAATGCCTTTGGCATTTGATCAGTATGCTTCGCCCGAAGAAGGATAAGAGGTAAGAAAGCTTATATAATTCTTATGTACTTACATTAATTTGATTAAGGATGAAAGAGATGTACAAGAACTAGAAAAATTGATCAAACAGTATGAGATCAGTAAGGTAGACCCTCTGCTGAATAGAGAAGTACATCAAGTATCCAGAAAGAGAAGGACAAATAAGGAATTACACCTTAATGCTCAGATTGGAGATTATGACATAGATTATGTGGTCCTCGACTTAAGGTCAGAGGTCAATGTTATGACGAAGCAGACCTGGGCACGAATGGGAAAACCTAAGTTAATTTATTTCCCTATCAATATTAGGATGGATAATCAACAGGCAGTATGCCCTTTTGGAAGACTGGAGCATGTCCCTGTGGACATCAACGAGGTAAGAATGTTTTAGGACTTAAAGTTGATTAACATAGTTGACGATAGTTGTCCTTATCATGTGTTGTTAGGAATTGATTGGGCTTTCAACAATTCCATTGTTGTTGACTTAAAGAAAAGAAGAATGACATTTGACGGTGATTTCCTTAGGGTCATTGCACCTCTTGATCCTAATGAAGGTCGAAGATACACAGAACCCATCAGAGAAGAAGACCATGCTTATGAACTAGAGAACATATATAAATTGACAGCAAGACAACAGGATTATATTAATCCTACAATGGATGGGAATTTAAGTTGGCGAAGTGACAGTGCATGCTCATCAGATTCGGAAGAAGCACTAGAGAATTGGAAAAACAAAATGTATGAAGTTTCTGCGTGCAGGTGTGCTAGATTGACCAAGGAAGTTCATTGGATTGGCACAAAAGTAAGCAATCTTCCCACATTTGATGGTTTAAATCATTTAGAAATATTCTTCTCAGAATTTGAAGAAATTGTACCAAAACAATAGCGACTGTTGGAACTGAATGAAGTTGTAAAAGCAACACCAACAAGATGGTGGGGAACACACAACAAGAACATCGCAGAATGGGTGCAATGTTTCACTTTGATGATAATGTGCTTTTCAGAACAAGCCGAAGGGTGTGAAGTTTGATACACAGGTCAGAGTTGTCTAAAGGACCATTTGAAAAGTTGTGAGGAGGCCTGGCACAACATTCCTCAAGATCAGTGGGTGCATAAGTTCATTAACACCTTGGACACAACGCCTATCAATTGGTATCTTCAAGAAGAATTGTGCCTCACCACTGCAGATTGGTATGGTATGACTCAGAACTATGTAGCTACATTTTTATTTGAAAGTTAGTACCCCATAGTAGATCAAGATTTGAAATTTATAAGACAGGAAATCTTTGAAGAGGCACCTAAACTCCCTGTTGAGTAAGAAGAGGATGAATGGAATGTACCTCTTCATAAAATGCAAGGCTATTACAATATCAATGCTGATGAAGATGATGATCCTAGGAATGTGAACATTGCAGAAAGAGAAGGACAAAGATACATAGAATGCCCAGGACTTGAATTACCTTTTATTGGACAACCAATCAAAATCAAGAAATTGAATATTGAGATAGAGCAAGCACCTAAGCTCTCAAGCGTTGGGGATTATTGGGATGATGCCACTATTGATAATATCATAGAATTATTGCATAAATATCAAGATTTGTTTCCAACCAAGTTTACCAACATGAAGGGAATTAAAGGGCCCATGGGAGAAATGAATATCCCCTTGAAACCAGATGCAAGACCAGTGAAGCAGCGACCCTATAGATTGAATCCCAAATATAAACATAAATTCCAAGTTGAATTAGACAAAATGTTGGAAGCGGGAATCATAGAACATGTTGAAGAGTTAGAATGGATTATCCCTATGATGGTCCAAGATAAGAAGTCAGGAGAGACCAGGATCTGTGTAGATATCAGGAAGTTGAATGATGCATGCCTACATGATCCATTCCCTACACCTTTTACAGATGAGGTTCTAGATAATGTGGGAGGACATAAGGTATATTCCTTCACAGATGGATTTTTAGGTTATCATCAGATCATGATTGCTAAGGAAGATCACCATAAGACCACATTTGCAAAAGAATGGGGTTATTTATGGTACACAATGATTCCTTTCAGAGTGAAGAATGCACCAACCATCATTTCTAGGGTGGTGGTCGAAGCATTCAAGGAATTTTTACATAATTTTTTGTAAGCATATTTTGATGATTGGATTGTTTTTAGCTTATTACAAAATCATATTGAATTCTTAAGAATAATGTTGGATAAGTGCAGGCAATGTCAGATTTCCTTGAATCTAAAGAAGTGTATCTTATTTTCACCCTTTGGGGCACCACTAGGCCATATTGTGTGTAAGCAGGGGTTGCTAGTAGATCCTTCCAATATTTCCATCATTGTTGATCTACCTCCTCCTACTTTGGTTAGACAGTTGTGCACTACACTGGGACATACTGGATACTAGAGAAAATTCATCAAGGGATATGCACAGATAAAAACACCCATGGAGAATAGTTAAAATAAATATTGTCAGTTCCAATGGTCATAGGAATGTCAACAGAGCTTCGATACACTGAAACAAAAAATGGTAACTACACCTATTCTGGTTTTCCCGGATTGGAGTAATGAATTCCATGTGCATGTCGATGCATCATCTATTTCATTAGGAGCAATGTTATCACAACCAGGAGCAGGATATATTGACCATATGTTATCCATCGCTAGCAGAAAGCTCTCTATAGTTGAGATAAATTACATTACCACTGAGAGAGAAGGTTTAGCCATGGTGTACGTGCTACAGAAGTTTCGACACTACTTGTTGGGAGGACATTTTAAGATGTTCACTGATCACTCTGCATTGAAATACCTAGTCAACAAGACAGTGCTGTGGGGAAGAATATGCAGATGGCTACTGTTATTCCAGGAATATGATTTTGAGATTGTGGTCAAGCCAGGAAGAATGAACAAGGGTCTTGAGCACTTGTCTAGGTTAGAACATGGAAAGGAACCTACCAGTTTGGAGGATACACTACCAGATGCAAAGTTGTTGGCCATAAGAAAGGTTGATGATCACTTCGCCGAGATAGTCCAGTTCCTATCAACAGGAATGGAACCTCACGAATATACAGTCATTTAGAAGAAACCGTTGGTAGTTCGAGCTGCAAATTTTTCACTTATAGCTGGACAGATTTATAAGATGAGACCTGATGAGATATTGAGAAGATGTGTTATGGAGGAAGAAATACCACTGATTCTGGCAGAATCACATGAAGGCATCGTAGGAGGACATTATGCAGGGAAAGCAACATTGAAGAAGTTTCTTAGAGCTGGCCTCTGGTGGCCCACTTTACAAAAAGATGCTAAGGAACACTACAAAGCCTATGATGTATGCCAAGGAGTTGGGAAACCTTCCAGAAGAGATGAGGAGGAAAGGGATACATGCAGTAGGACCGCAGCTAGGACTGATCCCTGATCTTAATATCATCGACTTTAACCTGGGAGAAAGAAATAATTATGTGGTGCTCGCACCGCAAAGGTACTTGACAAAGACGGCGGGGAAGAAGCCCAAGATATTCCCTTGGCCATGGATCAAGGAGATTGTGAGGTCCACCATCCTTAATGTTATGAAGATACCCCACTTCGGCAGACATCAAGAGGTTAATGCATGCATTAAACTCATCATGTCATGCTATCATGGAGGTTATCTATGGTCAGATATATGTGTGACTGTGGATCTAGCGTTGATCCACATGATCACTGGATTGAGCATGCAGGGACTAGACCCTCACCCTTTTTATCCAGGGAAGGTTGCATATCACTCCCTGACGCAACGTATAAAGGAAACCTATAGAGATGTGGAGAAGGGGAAGAAGGGATACAAGGTATCCTCCATTGTTACACATTATTTTGGTCACTCTGATGATGACCCCATAGGAATGTGTTCAAGCTTCCAAAACAATCTTTCGCATGAGGAAAATGGTTGATTTCTTCCCTACAAGGCACATTTTTAGAATGACGCCACAGGATGAAAGTGGTACATAGTGCGGAAATCCTTGATTTTTGTAGGCTTCTCTATGTCTGGCCTACGAGATTTGTGCATGCTACTATATAGGTAGGGTTTAGCGACGCTTGAAGATAAGAAAAGGAAGAAGTTTCACAAAGTTTCTAGAAGGATAATCTTCTAGAATGTGAGGTGGTCTCTGTATGGTTGTGATCTTACTGGCTTCTATGATTTGGTGGGATGATCCTCATCCTAGTAACCACTTCATCTTCTCCTATATAATAATGGATTTATCATGGAAAAGGTGAAGCAAGGTCAAGCAATATTGAGAAAAGAATAGGCTAAATATTGTGTGAAGAATCCTAATACAATTGATGCTTGAGGCCTCCATTTTTCCATCAAGCTTTGTGGATTATCTTCATGCAAATTCATAGCAAGTGCATGTGTGTGTTGGAACAAAGGACCACCGAAAGGGAAATTGCAACATCAAGGCACTTTGGTTGTATATTCCACTTTCACTTAACATGATACAGCGGCATGTTTCTTTCCCATAAAATTATTAGTGTTTTATTACATGATTCCTTGATCACATGTTTAGGTTTCCATTGAATCTACAATTGCTTCTTTCACTTTGGTTGGTTTATGTCATTGCAGATCTGATCTCATAAGAGCACCGGAGCAAAGAAAGGACAACAAAGATATAGGGAAGTGATATATAAATTTATGTCATACACTCCTTCTTTGGTGATAAATTCAATGGTAGAAACCTAGGGAAAGCGTCATGTCCTGTCTTGTTTTGTTCTAGATCCAGGTGGATCTAGGGATATTAGTTTATGTCCACATTCACCGATTTATCCAATAACATCCATCCAATATGGCGCAGTGCACCTATCTTTCCAATTGATCGTCAGTAAGCTTGTCAGGAAGAACACACCAACGCAAGTCATAGGGTTTGTCATCGACCTCGTAGGAAAGTGCCTTGAAGGGATGCAGATGAAATGGGTGAGATACCTCGTCAACGAGTTGGAGAAGGACTGTCGCGAAGTGCATGGCCAAGTTTATGAATTCCACTTTAGTTGGCTACTCATACTCATAGAATTTTTCGCCTGGGAGATGTGAGAGGGAGCGACATTCCCTGAAGTTGAGCCATCCAAACCACCAGCGGCAAGGTTCACCACCTTGTGGTATTCAAGCGATATGGTGAATCAGTGTAATTTGAATGTTGTCTTCCACACTTACTACTTACAGCTCACGTGGGCCATTGAGTCATTCCCCTGAATGACGTTGAATACACTCCATAGGTTCATGGCACTCGCGAAGTTCCGTGCAGACCGCCACTTCATATACATCACCACACGTGGGGACGAAAACAAGGAGGAGTTGAATTCTTAATATAAATTGACTGAGGAAGATATGGAGGAGATAACCAAGGAATGTCCTGCATAATTCCTTGTACCAATTGGAGATGTAGAACTCTCTGACCCCAACCTCATCGGAATTCATGTGGTCACCAGGATTGAGTGTGATGGACTGAGCAGTGCTAAGAAAAAGAAAAAGAAGGAAGAAGTTCAAGAGATAAATAGGGCATTGGAGGAAATTGTGCCTGACTCACCTAGAGGAGGAGGAGGTGACGAAGTAAACCAAGAGGAGGAAGGGGAAGAAAAGAAAAAAAAGGGTGAAGTGACACCACCGAAGGATCCCCTTACAGAGGCCGAGACATCGAAGAAAATAAAGGTTTCTCCAAAGAAACCCTCAACACAGAAGAAATCATGAGCCAATAAGCCTCAGTCATAGAATGTAATCATAGTGGATGATATTGACTTCATCATCGTAGCTGTAGCAGATGCTTCAGAGGATATTTTGCAATGAAATGAAGCAAAGAAGGAGACAATGTATGGAAGAATCGAGGCGGAGCTGAAGGGGGTATAAAAATCTCTCTATTCGATACACACAGTGTCTACTACACCGTCATCATCAGAATATGTAGAGTTGGGAGATGAGCCCAACCAATTGTGAATGATAGAAGATGCTACAAAATATCTCCTTCGTTAATTATAGGAAGAAAAAGAGTAGTCTAGAGAGGCCTTGAAGCAAGAAAAGGAGGAAGCCCTAGATAAACGTTGGGTTGTGCAGCAAGAGAAAGATGACCTCCGGGAGAAGTTTGAAGAGGACAAAGATCAAATCTAGAAAGAAAAATAATAGCTTCTCACGGAGTAAATTAGGGTTAGAGAAGCAGTAACTAAAGCACTTCTCTCTGTGCCAAGCCTGGCCCAGATGTAAGAAGAGACAGTTGAAATCCAAGTGGGGAAGATCGGTGAAGCCATTTAGAAGCTTAAAGAAAGAGTAGCAGAGTTAGAAATGAAATCATTTTCAAGCACTCCATAAGAAGTGTGATACCAAAGGGAATAAACTGCCAGGAGCGCAGTAGAAAGAATCAGGGTTTTAGCCTCAAAATGCAAGAAATTAAGTAACCAAAGTGTGAAAACTTATGAGCGCCTTGCAGAAGACCTGGAGCTGAGGGGATTGGAGGCACAGCTCTAGGAGGCAAAGCAGTAGGCATCGACAATGCAAGCATATTTGAAGTAGCTTATGGTCGTTGAGAAGATGAAGAGATCGGATGAGTAGTGCACAGGTCAGCAACAGGTCACTGTTATCTAGAGCAGAGTGATGGAAGTGACACAGCGACTCCACTCGGTGCAGGACGAAGCATGCACCCTCTTTGAAGAAATCAAGGGACAAGGATCATAGCTAGAACAAGTGGTCGTAGTAGTGGAACAACGTCTGGAAGGGCCTGTCACCGAGAAATTCATTCAAGAGTTCATCGAGCAGGAGGCTCTAGCGAAGCAGTAAGTCGTGGAAGCGCGAGCTAATCTTGAGGCCCTCGAAGCAGTATTTCCCATATCAAAGTGACTCGGGATGAGTCACAGGTGAGTGTTGGGGGGCTGTTGGCCCTCGACCAAGTTTTTTGTAAACATTGGTTGTGTTTCACCATTTTTGGGACTTCAACAGGCTGGTCGAAGATGGAGTGCCCAGGCAAAGTGGAGATCACAGGATCTCTCCATTTTTGCGGGATTTTGGGGTTTTAGGGTTTATGTAACAGGTATGGGATGTCAGCCCATGGGTTTTCCCATGTTTAGGCCCCTTTTGTAATGTATAAATAAGTATCTAGGCGATGTAAGAAGGAGACCTAGTAGGTCGATGGCTTAGTTCTAATATTAGCTATGTGCAAGAAGATGTGTTAATGCTTGCAAAGCTAAGTGCAAGTGTTTTGAAAAGTGATTTTTTCACAGACTGTGTAAAGGCTCTATGCTTGGACCTAACTCGAGGACGGAGGACCTGGCGACGTGGGCGTAGTTCTCCTGTCCTATGTAGATTTGGATTTGTGGCTCTATGCATGTAAGAAGATTTAAGGAGACTAATAAAGAAAAAGAATAGTTGGTGGATGTAGCCCCACACTGGGGTGAACCATGTATCTCCTGTGTTGATGTGCTTTGTGCTATGTTGTTTATATTGTTTATGTATTTAATTGCTTAAATCCATTGATGCTCAAGTGATTTATGTATGAATGAATGATATATATACTTTGATGTTGTGTTCTAATGCTTAGATATGCTTAGATCTTGAGTAATATTGTGTTGTTATGTAGCAAGGGTTTAACCTGCGATGTGAATAAGGGTTAAAAGACTAATGAATGTTAATTGCTAAGTGCTCTATTAAGTGTAGTGATCAAAGATATGTGTCCCAGCTAGGTTGTACACACTTGAGTCCTACAACCCCCCTACCTCTAGCTCGAGTGAGACTTCATCTACTTCACAGGTGTTGCCGAAAGAGCCAGTAGTTAGGGTTTTTTTGGTGCGATGTTGAAGCGTTGAAACCTAGATCTGCCCGTGTGCCAACACCTTTCCTTTCCATGTCATGCCTTGCCTTGCCTTCTCTTGTCAATCCTTTCCTTCTCATGCCATGCCATGCATTTCCTTATGTTGCATTTCCTTTCCTTTCCTTTCCTTTTCTTTCCATGCCCTTCCATGCCATGCCTTTCCTTTCCATATCATTCTAGGTTAAACAAAAAATTTCAACCAATTTAACAATCAAACTTATTCAAATTGCTAACGCTTTGAATGCTTACTTAACACCCTTTAATAAAATGGTAACCTAATTTAGGTATCCTTGTTGAGTTTACACCTCTAATTATTTATTCCTTTCACATGATTAAAATTCATACAAAACCAAAATGATGATTAGCATAAAATTGTTTGAATAGGTAAATAATGGCTTGAGCTCGAAAACAATCTTAGATCAAAATAATTGCATGATAATTTCAATGTCATTACATAAGATCTCTTTATTGCTATATCTTAGTCATCTTCATAGTTTTGAAACATGGATTATCATAATTAATAGGATTTGCATAGAGAGGGATGTCACTAAATAGGGTTATGTTCCAGTCTTATGGTGTAGTCTCATTATACTATTGATCCACAATTTCTTTTGGATTGCATGAAATAAAACATAACTCCATGGCCTTATTTAAAATCAATGAAATAAAAACAAATATTTCAACTCAATAACCTTTATAACAGGATATATCATGTAGACCTAGACCTATACCTCATATTTCCTTTCCATGTCGATGCTTGCTTAACCTTTTCATGTCTTGCATTTCCTTTCCTTGCTTTGCCTTGCCATACCTAGGCCTAGACCTATACCTAGACATTTCCTTGTCATGCCTTGTATTTCCATTGTCTAGGTCATGGTCTAGGTCATGGTAATGGTGTAGGTATAATTCTTGGTCTAGGTCTAGGTCTAGGTCATGGTTTAGGTATAGGTATATGTCATGGTCATGGTTTAGGTCTAGGTCTATTTCCAACATCTCCATGAATGACTTTATTAGGTGAGTTTCAACTCGTGCTAAAGCTCTAACTGGCCATGGGATGGATGAACCATCAGTTGCATTAGATTTGGGGCACCGGGTTTCAACTAGTGGAACCCCTCCAATGTCATTTCATTTTCTGGAAAAAAAAATTTTGGAGGATCTACGAAACTAGGGTTTTTCCCAGTGAGGCACAATGCAATTTCTGATCAAGAGGTCAATTTTCAAGAACATTGTTTCGGTCGATTATGGGTAGCGGAGTCACATGGGCCTTGTCCAAACATACATGTGGGAGATTACTAAACTATGTTATGCTACTTAATTTAGATTGTATTCCCCCAAACCAAATTGAGAACATGTCCCTAAATCGATTGAGGATGTGAGTTGCAGATCGTGATAAAAAACTAATCGGACCTTGGATGGAAGAACTATCCATGGCATTGTATTTGGGGCACCAGGTTTCAGCTAATGGGGCCCCTCCACTGTCATTTTGTTTCCCAAAAAATATTTTGTTGGAGGATATTTAGAACTAGGGTTTTTTTCAATGAGGCACAGTAGAATTTTTTATCAAGAGGATGATTTTCAAGAACATTATGTTAGGTGATTATGGGTAGCATGGTCACATGGGCCTTAGACAAATAAATGTGTGGGATCTTACAGAACGCCACTATGCTACTCGGTTTGGATTTTATGCCACTGGACCAAATTTCCAACATATCCTTGAATGGCTTGAGGAGGTGAGTTTCAACTCATGATAAAACTTTAACTAGGCCTCAGATGGAAAAAGAATCATTTTCATTAGATCTGGGGAACTGGGTTTCATCTAGTGGGGTCCCTTCACTATCATTTCCTTTCCCGTAAAAGGGTTTGTTGAAGTATATTCAGAACTAAGGTTTTGTTGAGTGAGGCACAATGCAATTTCTAATCAAGAGGTTGACTTTCAAGAACACTATGCCAGGCGATTGTGGGTAGCATGGTCGCATGGGCCTTGGAAAAACAAACGTGTAGGACATTACATAACTTTGTTATGCTGCTCGGTTTGGATTTTATGCCCCTGGACCAAATTTCCAACATATCCCTAAATAGATTGAGGAGGTGAGTTGCAACTCATGATAAAACTCTGATCGGTCCTCGGATGGAAAAACCATCATTTTCATTGGATTCGAGGCACTAGGTTTCATCTAGTGGGGACCCTCCACTATCATCCCATTGCCCGGAAAATAATTTGTTGGAGGATTTTTGGAACTAGGGTTTTTCTCAGTGAGGCACAGTGCAATTTATGATCAAAAGGTCAATTTTCAAGAACAATGTGTTGGGTGATTGTGGGTAGTGTGGTCACGTGGGTATTGAAAAAATATACATGTAGGATCTTACAAAACTATGTTATGCTTCTTGGTTTGTATTTTATGGCCCTAGAGTAAATTACCATCATGTCCCTGAATGGATTGAGGAGGCGAGTTGCAACTCGTAATAAAACTCAAACTGGGCCTTATATGGATGAATAATCAGTTGCATTGGATATGAGGCATCATATTTTAGATATTGGGGCCCCTCTGTTATCATTTCATTTCTTGAAAAAGTGTTTTTTGATCGATCTCCAGAACTAGGGTTTTTCTCAGTGAGGCATAGTGCAAATTTTGAACAAGAGGTCAATTTTCAATAACACTATTTTGGGTGACTATGGGTAGCGTGGTCATGTGGGCCTTGGAAAAATAGACATGTGGGATATTACTAAAATCCTTTGCTACTATATTTGTATTTTATTCCCCCATACCAAATTTCCAACATGTCTCAGAATGGCTTGAGGAGGTGAGTTGCAACTTGCGATAAAACTCTAACCGGGCCATAGATCGATGAACCGTCAGTTGCATTAGATCTAGGGCACTGGTTTTGAAATATTGGGTTCCCTCCACTATCAGTTAATTTCCATCAAAAAAAAAATTTGGAGGAACTCCATACCTAGGGTTTTGCTCAATGAGGTATAGTATGGGATCTGAAGCTTTCATCGAACGTGGAAATATGATATATGAGATGTGATCATAATTTGATGAAATATTTGATTGGTCCTCCTCCAAATGGGATAATTCCATATTTATACGTTAACCAATGGGGACTGATAATCAATCCCATCTATCAACCCAGTCTATGGATTCACAATCATCCCATTCATTACTACTACATGGACCACAAAATCAAGAGAGTTTTCTCGTCCATATTTCAACTATTTCATTTTTTGATGTTCAAACTAAATTGAATTCATAAGTGCCCTAGATTTTTTTTCATTCATACCACTGTGATCGATCTACATTGACCACCTCCCAAAAATATCTATGTGCATTTCCTTTCCTCGATGATTGGTCTTCACGCATTCTTGTTCCCTCTCCCATTACTGAAGAACACCATTCAACAATGGATTTTTCATATCAAATGAGGGAAGTAGTTGTGAAATTAATTTATTTCATACTTAATTCTCTTTTTATGCATGTGTATTCTCCATCATTCTCCCCTTTCCCATGCCAAGACTCGAAATAGTTCCAAATATGTGGTACCTTGATTTTTTTGTGCAATATACACAACCATTGAAATAAATGATCATTTTTTAACTGGCTTGTGCAACCATTTGACTAAATCCAATGTTGATTCATTTGTATGTTCTTCTCCTTAAGGTGATTGTAACACAACTAAAACAAATTTTGTAAGTAGGCTAAGTCATGGCACCGATCATCGCTTATTTAGAAGTGATATTCCTTCAATATAACTTGATTTTCTTCTTTACTATTCGACCCATGCATGTATGTGATATGGACCATTGTGTTGACCTAATCTGAATGATAATATTGGATTTGAATCTCATTATTTGGTTGAAGGGTGTAGTTATCAACAAATTCAACCACCGATAAGACATTACCAGCGGGAAATGCATCTTTGCATATTCTAAAATTCTCATCCTTCCATCGAGCCACATGAACATGTTGAACATATTTTCATGTATTTTTGATGAATTCCTTAATGAAGTAACATAATCATACCTGGGAAGTCATCAATTGTATATTTTCTCTTTCCTTCCCTCCATCCATATCATATGCGACATATAAAATATTTGGAAGGAAACTTGCTTCCTTTCCAATTCATACTCATCACTTACATGGATTCACTTGCTCAGTAATTCCATTCCACAACACCTGGGGCATTTATGATCTAAGAAATATTTTTGATAAAGTGTACAACTCGTTGGTCTTGTACACAAGATGTTGTTTATAAAGTCTCTAGATGATTGTGGTGGAAATAAAACTAAGAATTCCTACATAAGGGTGTTATGCAATCCAAAAATATGTGTGTGTGCTCGCGCTTCATAATAATAACCATACTCAATGTGACATCTACAAAAACATATGTTACGGATTGTGTTTATTTGAACATACCAAGGCTTGTTGGGTATGTGTTATATTCTTTTCACGAGCAGGAAAACAATTTTATTCCTCGAGAAACGTGTCATGTATTTAGGTGGTTTTTCGGCACATGGTTTTTGCCAATGGTTTTCTATTTCCGGTTAAGGAATTAGGGTTTTGGACTAATCTAGGTCATTGGGTTAGGGTTTTGGATGTCGCTGGCTCCTATATGTATATTGTATTGTAAACAATGTATCACAATGAATGAATATAGAATATGCTGGTTTTCCCAGTTTGGGTTTCCAAGGGAAAAATCTCTGTGTAATGTTTGTATTTGCCATTGTATCTTTTATGTTCTTTTTTGAATATATGTTTGCAGTAGATATTGTACAAGGTTAGAATTTACAAGGCTTGCATTTACATAAATAACTTTGGCTCAAGTTAAGTGCACTATGTATTGTCCTGAATTTCTCATATAATTGTGTTTGTGTAATGTCAAGAAAATATTTAATATGGGGTTCACGGTCCCTAGATCCCCTTCTCAATTTTAATACATTTTTTTGGTTGGAAGAAGGCCTAGTGTTCTCGTGCCAAAAAGTTTGTATTAGTCCCTTAATTTCTCCAATTAACCTCATGTCAGAACATGATAGCCTACTAATGAAGGCCAACAAATCTATTGGGCCACCTATGTCGAGGCTATCTCGTCTACTAGAATACTTTATAAGGGTTTTGATATTGCATTTCATGAGATGAGAGGTTTGTTGGAGAAAATGATGTATTCTTGTTATATTGCTAACAATTGATTGTGAAAAGACATATTCATATGCATTAAGGTCTTTAGAACGAGATTTCTTACCAATTTTTTGAAAAGCATCCACAAGGTTACTAACAATATGATGACTTGTTTCTAAAATTTTGACTATTTTAATGCTTAAAATTCTCCTAAAAGTATTCAAACTTCTAGATTTTAACAAAGAAAAAAATAATTGACATTTAGTGACATCAGATTTTGGTTCAAAATATTTTTTAATGATTTTATAAGAATGATAATGAATAGTTTGGTTAGGTAACCTACCTTCAAGTGATGTTAGACTACTTTCATCCACTTGAATGTGTTTAAGAGTTTTTCGTTGGACACTTCTCAATCTAGGTAGGGACGATGAACCCATATTCTATCACTCTTGACCTTCCTCGTATGGAGTTAACAACATTGAAATTATTTCCCCTTCAATCACTTGTGGATCAATTCTAGGAGGAGAGTGGACATGCTTGTGACTAGTTTCTAGAATGTGTGACTGTACAACAAGAGGTTACACCATAATAACTTATTCACCAAAATGTTGCGCACTAGTTTCCTTTCTATTGCATCCATTTTGTAATCAGATCCAAGAAAATCCTCCATCATCTCGTCTATTAGATTGCTAAGAGGGGGGTGAATCAGTAACAGAGCAATTTAATACTTTTTAACCATAAAATGTAAGTTTTATATCAATGTAGAATTATCATCCAATAGTTGCAGAGTAAATAAACAATGAAAAAATTAGCAATCATACACATACACAGTACACTGGTGTTTTTACATGGAAACCCAAAGCGGGAGAAAACCGTGGAATGATTTTTCTTATATGTCCTTAATAATTACATTCGTTGGAAGCACCAACTTCCTTTGTTTTCCAGCTACAACTGGAAGGCAACTCCAACCCCCTAGTTTCTCAGGCTACAACCTGAGGGAAGCTCCAACTCCCCAATTCTCTGGCTAAAACCAGAAGGAGGCTACAACCTCCTATGTTCTCCAGCTACAACCAGAAGGTGGCTACAACCACCTGTCCTTGCCACGTCCAACCGTCCTGTAGAATGATGGAACCACTGTCACACTATCATTGTGAGATATACTATTGTAAACATGTACCAATCAACCTATACCATAAATAAATGCATCAAACATGCACCAAACCTGTACAAATAACCTGTCACAATAACCTATCCAAACAACCTGTCTCATCAATATTATCAACCAAATCATATCTACTCACCAATATCAATCACCAATACAACTCTCAACCATATGCACAATATCACCAATATGTGCATCAACCAAGCATAACATAACAACTCATAATCATCACCAATATCAATATGTTCTTCTAATAATATATTAAGACAAGTATGCTACATCATCCATAAACCACGTGTGAACAATACTACTAACAAGTGCCTCCAACCATGTACCAAGTATGTACCAATCATGCATCTACTACTCATCAACTATGACTCATCAAGATTTACCAACATCATCAACTATGACTCATCAAGATGTACCAACATCATCACCTACTTGTCTCAACCATGTACCCAACATGTACCTCAACCAAAATCTCTCATCAATTTCATCATCCAAATCTGATTTGTAACTCTATAACAGACATGGTGTATATGATCACATACTTGCAAACATTCCTTAACTTAACAACAAGAGACTAGCATTTTCATCAAACTTTACTTTAGTCTCACATGACTAATTTTGCATTAGTCAACAACCCTAACTTGAAATAATCATAACTATGTACCTGTAATGAATAAATATCTGAAAACAATACACAATTCTTTAGTGTCTTTTATGCAATTTATCCAGGTTTCACTAATTGGAACCTCTCAAAAAAGGAGTTATAGCAAAAATGGCATACCTTGTTGAATTATGGCGTATTCTAGAGAGTGAACTTGTAGAGCGTGCTCCGCCTAGAATATTTGTTGTATGGATCTGAAAATGGTACAGAGAATACTAAAGACTGTACTCTAACCAATACATTTGGTCTTACAAGATTTGGATAGGTTATGAATAAGTTATGACGTTTTTACCCAAAACACATGTTTTAGACTAGTTTCAGGACTAGCCACAAACCCTATTTTGCATGGAGTGTAACTCCAAAAATACAACAAACCACAAGCTTAAATTTTTATCACAGTTATCTCGATATGTTTTCTCAACGTCCTCTAGATTTCGCGGTCTGAACCATTCTAGAAAAAAAATTATTGCGAAAATGGTGAGATGACCTGTAAATAACATACCTTAGAAAGCATCATCAAAATAATTTATCCTCCCTTGAATTTCAACCTTCTTTACTTCACCTTCACTCTGAAATTAGCCTTAGATATCCTATGTTTACCTCAGTCACTTGTAGATATTCAATATGCTCAATTTTAATTAAATGAGAGACCCTTGCCTCTTATTTATACTTTTATGTAGCTTCCTCAAGGGGTTACCTTCTAACCATCTTAAACCACTT
>JZKD02S1606783.1:619464-642788 GCA_000966675.3 Picea glauca
AGTACTAGTGAAAGAACTACGCCTTCCTATGTACCTTATGGATCAGTACCACCACAAAATCCATACTTCCCATTTCCTGGTCCTCCACAACCCATGGCTCCCCCACATCCACATGCGAGGGTGAATTTTGTTCAACGTTCTGCTGCTCAACAATACCAAAATTTTGAACAGTTGAATACAGCCAACCCAACTCATCCATCGAACAATGCCAAAAAGAAAGGACGGAACAGGAATAACAACAAACCAGGTCAAGGCAGGAATCAACCCCCACAACACCAACCAACTGGGGGCAACCAGAACCAAGGGAACCAAAACTCCGAAGGGGGCAATAATAAAAAATGCCAAGGGAGAAATAATGTTAAAACCATCTTCCCTTGTGCCCTTTGTGGTGAGTTCGATCATTACACTCACCATTTCCCCCAGGTCGCTGCTTTCAAATGGTGGAAAGACTCAGGTAGTCTTCCCCATTCTCCTACACAACCTGCCCCTCAGCAGGCACCACAACAATATGTGCAACAACCCCCTCCCGTCGTGCTGCAAAATCCCATTCCACATCAAGGTGTGATAAACACCCAACAAGACACACAACATCCCCCACATCAGGTAGAACAATACCACAACCCCAACAATCCAACAGAGCGTACAATTCTCCTCACCAGTGAGGAAGAAATCCTTTTGCAAACGCGTAATCGTCAGTATCATACACCCACTGAGTCTACTCCCATCTCTCCAGAGACAAACACTACACCAACGGGACCCCCGTTGGTGATCCCTCTCCCTTCCGTCGAACCACCACTATGCATCCCTCACATCCCCTTGCGCGGGAATGTCCACAACCCATAGGCTAGGGCAGCTCATAACTACAGCTTGGTAGATGACTTAGACCAATCCTCGGCTGCCATGTCAGTCTTGGAAGTCCTCCAGACTTTTCCTACGCAGCGGAAATCACTACTTTCTGCCTTGGGGACAGTCGACCCTACTGATACTCGACTCATCACCTTTGACCTTGATAGCGGCGAACCTCATCTTCCCACCTTGATCGCTTTTCAAATACCAGTAAAAATTTGAAACATCACAATTCATCGATGCATCATCGATGAAGGTGCATCTACATGCATTATGTCCAAAACAGTTTGGCAGAAACTTGGTTCCCCAGAGCTCATACCCTCTGCCATCACATTGCGAGCTTATGAAGGATGACCATCCTCTCCTGAAGGGATCTTTCAAAATGTCCCCGTTGAACTCGGGGGCAAGACTATTCTCATTGATATCGAAGTTATCGACACCCCGCTCGATTATAATATCATGTTCGGTCGTAGCTACATGTACGCTATGAAGGCAGTGGCATCTTCCATCTTTCGGACAATGATGTTCCCCCACAATGGGAAGATCGTGACCATCGACCAAGTCTCACATTATGAGCCTAACCCATCTGCCAACCTCGATAACATTCTTCCCTTCATCCACACAAACCAACATGCATATCCCCTCGTCGAGATGGGTCCTGGGATTTTTAAATATCCATCCTTGTTAGGGACATACCATGGAGCACCACCACTCCTTCATCCTACTAATCAAGTATGCGTCATCTCATCTAACGAAACTCACACAGAGGATTTCCATCCTCCTCAGGAGGCTTCAGTCATTCCTGACATCCCAATAGTCATAGAACCACTCCCGTCGGAGCCTCCTGCGCACTCGTCAACCCCAACAGTCCACGAATCCACATCCCCTCAAGGGCATAGTATTGTTTGGGAGACAGTTCCCCAACCCCTCACTCAAATTCCCTTCTTTTACCCTTCACCAGGTATAGAAGCTTTTCAAGTAGCCGCAATGCTCAGACTACCCAATATGGTGTTAGAAATCCCAGTGTGGTATTTACACCCACCTAAGATGGTCCCTCGACCATCCCTTCCCCCACAGGAAGGCCTCCCCATGACGATTCCCATCCTTACCCCCACTACCCCCCCACTCACTACCCTCCCGGCTATAGATGGGGGCAGGAGAAAGAAGAAATATCCCACCGCTCCACTTCCTCCATGCATCCCACCACCTTGCGCACTATGTGAGAAAGAGGGTCACCAAACCAACAATTGTCCATCACTACCTGAGTTACGGAATTTGATCCCCCTTAATCAAACTCCCACAACACCCGTCACTACTGCTAGTCCCACCACTACCACCCACCCTTCCAGTAGTAAAGGGTTGAGGACCAAATACGCTTGTGCTATATGTTCAGAGTATGGCCATTACACCCATCATTGCCCAGCACTGCCACGCTTTTGGCAGACATTAGTGGCTATACGCCATAACTTCCAGAACAACCCCAGTCCTGCTAAGTCCTCGTCAACAAATATCATTGACATCCACTATGTCACTACTACAGTAAATGAACGTATGAGATGCCCTTGCTCTCTTTGCGATTCGTTAGCTCATTTTACATACCAGTGTCCTATGATCCTTGAATATAGGCAACGTCAATTGGCCCTGCTTCACCAACCCACAGAGGTGACAATTGACATTACCTCGTCACTATAGTATCTTCATGTCATTTCTCCCGAGCCTGAGGCACTCCCAACGCCTCCATGGTTCTTCAATGACATCTCTGAGGAATTACCCCATAACCCCCCCAACTCTCTTGCTCATCCCCCTACGGACACTCTCCACCCAATTACCACAGGTACCCCTCAGTACTTCAATATATGGTTTATGTCGAGTGAACCCTCACCATCTCCTAGCATTGCTCCCTCTGCTTCTCCATCAAGGGGCAACCACATTGTCACCGAGATCACTCCTCACGACCCCTTGTATTCCCGACATTTCCAATGCAACAAGGAAATAATTGAAGAGCTAAACAGCCCAGACTCGCCCTGGGATGCGCTTCATCACCGCGCACTCTTCTCTCCTCAGGACGCCCTCATGCCTCCTAACCAAAACCCCATTTACACGGTCGAAACCAAAGATTTTATCCCGGCAGGACCTACCGATTGGTTCAACAATCCCATTCCCGCCCCTGATGCTTTTGAAGAAGGTAATATGGCCAACATTCCCCCCACCATCAAAATCGACATTTGCATTAAAAATGGCATCATCGAAGAAATCATCATTGGAGTTGCTTGCACTCCTCAGGAAATCGACGCATATAAAGCCCTTTTCCAGGAATATAGGGATATTTTCGCCTGGTCATACATGAAAATTCCTGCCCTCGATCCCTCTATTATCAAACATCGCATCGATACATGGCCTGACATCACACCAGTTCGCCAGAAACAGCGACCGCTACACCCCTCCAAAACCGTGGCTATCAAAGCTGAAATTGACAAATTATGTGCTGCCGAGTTTATTTACCCCATCGCTTATACATTATGGGTTTCCAACCCTGTACCCATCGACAAAAAATAGGGCACTATCCGCGTTTGCACCGAATTTCACGATCTCAATAACGCATGTCCCAAAGACAACTTTCCAACGCCTTTCATCGATCAAATTATCGACGACTGCATCGGCCATGAAGCTCTCTCCTTTATGGACAGATTCTCTGGCTATAACCAAATACAAATTCACCCAGCCGATCAGTATAAAACCGCATTCACTACCCCATGGGGTACCTTTGCATATCGTGTCATGCCTTTCAGCTTAAAGAATGCCGACGCAACTTTCCAGCGGGCAATGACATACATCTTCCACGATCTGGCTAAAATCAGCCTTGCCTACTTGGACGACCTAACAGCTCGATCCAAGAAACACACCCAACATCTCGATGATTTAAGAATCATCTTTCAATGGTGTCTTCAGTACAACATCCGCTTGAATCCTCTCAAGTGTGTGTTCTGCATCACTGCAGGGCACCTCCTCGATTTTATTTTTTCCAAAAGCGGTATTACCGTAGACCCCCCTAAAGTCCAAGCTATCACCGAAATTCCACCTCCCCGTAATTTACGACAACTTAAGAGTCTTCAGGGAAAAGATAAATTTCTTCAACGCTTTGTCCCAGATTACGCCATACGCACACATGGTTTCCTTTGCTTACTACGTCACGACATCCCTTTTCACTGAGATGACTATGCCCAACAGTCATTTGACGATCTTAAAAAAATGCTTTCAAATGCACCTTTAATTAGTGCACCTTACTATAATCGTGACTACATCCTCTACGTATCAGCATCAGCTGTATCAGTAGCCGACGTCCTCATCCAGCTCAGAGATGAAAATCGTGAACACGTTATTTATTACGTCAGTAAGAACCTCTCAGGACCACCTTTGAAGTATAAACACGAAGAGAAACTTGCTCTTGCAGTTGTCCTCGCAGTCCAGAAACTGCGCCATTACATTCTGCTTCGCACCACAAAGGTTATCGTAGATTCCAACCCTATGCAGTACTTGCTTATCCGTCGACAAGTTAATGACAAATTCGCTCGATGGATCGTTATACTCCAAGAGTATGACCTCGAGTTCTCAACACCTAAGAGTAAGAAGGCCCTAGTTCTTGTCGAACTTATCATGGCCCTCCCCTCTAACACTACTAGTACCCCCGTCAACACCGAATTTCCTGACAAACATCTCTTTTACATCACTTCAGATGATCCTTGGTACGACGACCTCCTCGTCTACCTCCGAACTCAAAATTTCGGTAACCACCTTTCACAGGATGATCGTCGACTTATTCCTCATTAGGCCCCCCACTACCTCCTCATCGGAGACATCCTATACCAGTGAGGCGTCGACACCATTCTTCGTCTATGTCTGACTATTGATGAAGCCAACAGAGTCTTAAACGACTGCCACAACGACGCATGTGGGGGCCAGCTTTCGGGTATCTCCACTGCCCAAAATATTATCTGAGCCGGTTAATTTTGGCCTACCTTGTTTCATGATTGCATTCATGCCGTGAAACGATGTGAGCAATGTCATCTCTATGCCAAAAAAGCCCGAGCTCCCCTCGCCCTTCTCCACCCTGTCATTACTATCGACCCTTTCTGTAAATGGGGCATCAACTTTATGACTTGTAATCCTCCCTCCAGCAATGGTCACAAATACATTATTGTCGCCATTGATTACTTCACCAAATGGACCGAAGCTATGCCCACTTTCAACAACACCGCTGACACTGCAGCACGTTTTTTCTTTAACCACGTCATATCCCGTTTTGGCATACCCCTCCAACTCGTTTCTAACCATGGGAAACACTTCGAGAATGAGATCTTCGTCGAACTCTCATCTCAGTTAGGCTTCTCTCACGATTTTGCCTCACCATATTACCCTCAGTCAAATGGACAGGTCGAGGCAGTTAACAAAGTCCTCAAGACCATGTTACAGCGCACGGTTAATAAACATAAAACCAATTGGCATCATATATTATTTTCTGCGCTATGGGCTTATCGAACGGCGGTGAAAACCACTACTGGTTTCACACCATTCCATTTAGTCCATGGGGTCGAGGCAACTCTTCCCATCGAGTGAGAAATTCCCACCTTACGCACCGCAATTGAGCTATTACATGACATTGCTCCAATGGAGCAGTGCTTGCTGAACTTGGAGTCTCTGGATGAAGATCATCGATCTTCCTTACAGAACAATGAGGCAACTAAAAAATGATCCAAGGCTACCTTTGATCACCATGTCAACCTTCGGTCATTTCGCGAAGGCGACCTCGTCCTAGCTTATGATATCGCTCATGATACCTTTGGCCACGGCAAATTCGAATCACTTTGGCATGGCCCTTACATTATCCAACATTGCCTCACCAAAGGTGCATATATCCTGGCCTCTCCCAAAGGCCTCTCCCTCAAAGAACCCATCAACGGGTTGTATCTCAAGAAATTTTATGCTTAAAAGTTGTCATTCTACTTTAGGTTATTTCTTTTTCTAGTATTGTTAATCTTTTTTCCTCCCACCCTCTCGTCTAAACTATCCTTTGTGCTATTGACAGATGCTTCCTCCACCAGCCTACCACATTGGTTACGTCGACGGCGCCAGCCGTTTGACACAAAATCTCGCTTCGACTGCTTGGGCTCTCTACACCCCCTCACATGAAATGCTACATTCAAGCGGCATATGTTTGGGGCCTGCCACCAACAACCAAGAGGAATACACCGAGGTCATCGGCCTCTTGGCCGATGCCTAGCATCATCATATTCGTCACCTTAGTGTCTTCCTCGACTCTCAACTAGTCGTTCTCCAGCTCAACAATGTATACCGTGTACACGATCCGTGCCTCTTTCGCAAATACCTGCAGGTTAGATTGTTATATCGATAGTTTGATTCCATTACATTTACACATTTTCCAAGAAAATTGAATCAATTAACAAATCACATAGATAACATGGTGTTAGATTGGCATATATCACATCAAGCTACACATACATAAAAATCTCACAAATCCTGTCACGGCATATATATAGAATAGACATCATCAAACTCATCAACAATACACACATGTAGACACCAGATGCATCTCAAAATATGTATACTCATGTATATATAAAATCCCATCAGGCCATCCAAATGTTTACATACAAAAATACATGTATCCGCAGGCCAATGCAGCACCTCGGTACAAAAAATGGGCTCACCAGCCTATATACAACAAAAACAAAAAAATACATCATGCACCACTCATGGTGCCTCTATCGCCTCACCACCTACCCCTCCCTCAGGCGGTGGCGTCCCACCACCACCTACTCCAGGCAGTGGTCGTCCACCCACAAGACCCCCCTGCCCTGGCGGTAGGTGTCCACTCGTCATAGTAGCCAACACTGCTGCTCGCCGCACTATGGATCGCCATGGTGGCGGTACCCCCACACACTGCTCCAGGAAACTCTCGTCCTGGATGCGCGTCCACATGCCCTTAGGCACATCCTATAAAACTGTCTCTAGACGACGGCGTATGTCATCAAAATCTACTCTGGCTGCCGCCGAAGGAGTGTGTGATGGCCCCGCACCAGGGTCATCGAACCGACGCCTCCTTGCTACCCTCTCGGTCTCAGCTGGTTGCCTCGCGGCATCCTCCCGCCGCCGCCTCTCTCCGTGCGGTAGTCTCTCCGGCTCTCGACGAGTCGGCACTCTCTGCATCTCCACCTCGTGCCCGCGAGGTGCCACATCTGCATAGGCAAAAAACAACAACAACAAATAGTATCAACATCTATATCATATACATATGGACTGAAATATCAAAAAACAACATAAACCACAAACATGTACACCAAATACTAAACATACCTCGATGATCGAACACCTCCCCTAGAGGTAGCACCATGTCCGAGTCACTTCGGAAGTCCACCCCAACATAGGGGTACCGTAGTATCACCTGCGGCATCTGCTGCCATATCCCTGCCGCCTCTGCTGAAAATAAGTGGCCACCTTCGACACCACCGTGACGAAGAAAAAATGTCGACCACCACCTCAATCGTGGCTCTTGCGCCCCCGGCATCTCCAGTAGAACCCTCGGGCGTAACATCAACACCCTCTCTAAAAACCAAGCCACTAGGATAGACCCGAAAGAAAACTCTCCTCCACCAGTGGACCGACAGTGATCCAACTGTGCCACCATCCTAGCATGAAGCGTCAACCCCCAAGCCAACCGCTCACTATCCAACACTCTCTCCAGCACCAACGGCTAGCCCCCACTAATCCGCTGGGTCGCAAGTGACCCATATATCCGAACAATCATCCCTGCTATACAGCGATGTGCCAGGGATTCTATCGCACCAATGCTCACCACAGTCCCAGACATAAAGTCCCGACCTGAGCAGTATCTCCGGCCAATATCAGCCAACAAAATGGTCCTGGGAAACACTGGCTCTGCCGGTAGGGGTGTTCCCCGAAAGGGGAGCCCAGTCAAGAAATAAATATCCTCCACCATCATGAAGGGGATCTGCTCTCCTCGCACGAGGAAGCAGTGCAGCTCTGGACTCCACATCTGGATCAAGAACTGCAACAGATACTCCTGTGCCCATATCAACGGGCACTCAAAGAACTTTAGTAACCCACAGGTTGCCAAAGTCGCATGCACACCGGGCCCCTCAATGGCCACGGCGTCTCGCAACTGGGCCCAGTCTCGCTCTCGCCACTGCACTGGCATCGTCACCATTTTCCACCTGCAGACAACACAGAGCCCTATATTAGCTCATGCAACCATCAACAGTAGTAACAAGACTCGATTTTCACCCTTCCACCTTGCCTCCTAAGCGCGTTTTTTGTTACCCACAGGCGTGCACACATGCGCGCCTGTTCGTTCCACAGGTGCGCATATATGTGCGCCTGTTCATTACACAGGCGTGCATATATGCGCGCATGTGCGCTACACAGGTGCACATCCGCGCACACCTATTTGCTTCACAACCGTGCCCCTACGCGCGCCTGTTCAGCATACAGACGCACACAGATGCGCGCCTGTCAACCCCACAGGCGCGCACTAGTGCGTGCCTGTTCAACTCACAGGCGCGCCCTTCGGGCGCACCTTAAATTCTCCCTATCACGCACCCATGCATGTGTATTCGGTGGATAGGTGCGCACGTATGCGTGCCTATCACCCAATCGCCCGCGCATGTGGGGCCCAGACCCCCTAAAAACCTCTGTACGACCCTCCGTATAACCCCTACCCAAAAATTGACAACCTATTTCTATGCAGGATGATCAGACCACTAACCTGATGCTCGCAGATCCTCAATCGGATATCTCGTCCTCCCTGGATCTCCAAATCTCCTCTGAAAACTGCTCGTCCAGTCACTATTGCAGAAAGTACAAATGAGGTGGCAATGTGGGCCCTCCAGCTATATATAGGCCTTTTGCCAAACTTCCACTCACCATTCCGGGAGCCCAAGGTGTCCATTTTTTAAACCGTCTTCAGCCACGGGATCAACATCCTGTCACCTACATCACAGCATTCCCTGGGTCACTTTTCATCCTGAGCCCACGGAGCGCCCTTTTTTCATATCATGGTCAAGTACGCACGTGCATAGTCACATTTATCAAATACATGCTCATATCTTTGATTCTCTTCATATATTGTTTACTTTGGGTATTTGGTTTTCATGTGTGCAGGTACTTGATCACCCTCCATCGACACAACCCCTTCAGGTATATACTCATCACTGGCATGTATTCTTTCCCGCTGTATCGCATTTACATTTCCAGTCACACCCTCTGATATTGGCCTCTAGGATCCCCATTCCCGGTTCTACAGTACCCACACCTCCATTTGCATCATCGGTACTGTTACCCAGTAGCATTCTTACCCACATGAGTTGTCCCATTCATAGCACCTTTTTTCCACTTTTTGACACTCATGTTGTTTTTCATTACCCTTTAGGGATGGGAGTCCCGATAGTCTTTCATCATGTCGTGAATCAGCCACATACTCCTTCTCCTCATTTTTCTATCTTTCCCACACGGACTCCCAGCTTATCTCTTTACGGTTCTATTTTTACCTGCACCTCCACAGCATCATGAACCCTTCATTTCATCCACAATCAGTTTTCCCATCTGCAAACCTACCTTCATTTCACCTACCTCCTACAAAAACTCACCAATGGGGCCCCCACCCTTCATCAGTCCTCCAAACACATTATGCCCTACATGGGCCACCCATATCACACTGGGGCACCCGTTTCTGTATTTGTACATTTCTCCCCAATTATTCGTTATTTATTGTACAAACGCCTTTATTTCCAGTCATGACATTTTCTTTTTTGTCGTCACCTTTGGTGACTTACTTCCTTCCTTTTGGCCACACGCAACCCATGTCACCCTTGGTTGGAGCATTACTTCTCATCTACCCTTTACAACATCGTCCATATCTTCAGAGCACCCCACAGGTCACTTACCTCTACCCTCTGAATTTGTTCACCTTGTCTCGCCTCTGGCACAACTTATCACCGGTCTTGTCGTCCCCTTGACACTCGACCTCGTTACACGGTTGCGGCCACTTATTATCTCATACATCCTCCAACCAAGGGAAGTCTTGAGTCTTCCCACTTCTTGACTTCGTCCATGTACCTCTGCCACTTTCTCACCTCAGTAGATTTCACGGAGCCCTTTGCTTCTGGAAGTCGCGTCCCCTTTTTTCGACATCAGCACCACTTTTCCGGAAGGGCGACAGTATCTTGATTCTCATTCTCCAGTCAATGAGAGATCTCGGACGGCACAGGGTGAAACACCATTGCTCCCTGTTGTCATTGGCCCCTGTAACATTCGACGCCAACACTTTCTCATGTTACGGTGGGTCTTACTTTGTGACTATTGCAGTTAGTTCTTTTATTTGCCGAAGACCTCTAAACTTGGCAAGGCTATAAATGCCCACCTCATCGCTGCTACTTATTACCGCGATCAATGCCTATTATTCAGAGTATGTTCATTTGCAGAATTGTCTTCTGCCTCTATCACGACCACCCCTGAGGGCGCTGCCGTTGTCTACACCACCACTTCAGTCATATTTTTCCAAAGTTACATGATACGAGCATGGGGCACGCCCGCCTCATTTGTATACAGTTTTCTATTTTCCTCACCTCATAGACGGTCGAGTCCTACCGGTTCCTCTTTTCTCCAACGGATCGCTCTGAATGATCCCACTATTGCTCTCTCTTACAAACAACATCCTCAGTAGAAGAAACATTGATGGATTTCGGCTATACGTATGCTCCTAACCTCATCCATCAGGGGGCATCTGTTATCACTAAAATTTCGTCCGCACATGGTTACAAGAACTCAGCATTGTCAAACAGTAATGAAGTCATTCATGGCCCTGAATTAATCTCATAGCATTCAAAATAGGGAAAAACTATATAAAGGAGTGAAAAATTAAAGATCGCTTTATAGAAGTTGGGCACACGTGCAAATGCGTGGAATAGGAACGTAGAGTGCACGCATACGCGCACGATGCGCGGTTGTTAGTGCAAAAATCCGTGCACCTGCTAAACGGCGCATTTATGAATATGGTCGGCCTCCCAACCACTTATGGTTCAGCTCCCAAGCTGATTTGACCTCCAAATCTGGGCTGGATTTGAATGGTGTGCTGGTCAAAGACCTAATAATGCCCTAAATGGCCTCTTTTCACACTACAAAGCAGTTTCACAATAACCCAATGCAATGCTATAAAAATCCATGAATGCACCTCATTTTCTCAAGGAATTCTAAGTAATGTTATGCTGCCTATATTGTTTTAAGGACTCCATCCTTAACAAGAGCACATTGGCACCATTTCAATGAGCAATCCACCTCTCCATTGAGTGGATTTGCAAAGAGTTCTTTCACCACCATTTTCATTTTCTTTGTTGTAAGGAGAGCAAGCTTGTGAGGGTCCAAGAGCCTTCCCTTGGAGGAAGAAGGGACTCACAATCCCCTTTCTTCTTGGTGCTTTGATTTCATCAATAGATCAGCCTAAAAACATTGGTGACATGGGTCTTTTTGTGTTTGTTATGCTTATGTCCCTATGCTTATGATTTTAGTTTGTATTAGTTTAATTATTGCTTATAGTTTTGTTTTTATTTCTCTAACTCTTTCCTCTACAGTTGTTCTGCTCAGGAAGACCCAACTGGGCATGCAAGCACCTCTTATTTTCTCACCAAGGTGACGAAAAAGGTGCAACACACACGTCTGAATCTGTTAGGACCTTCACCTCACATGCAAATTGCTTATGGTCTTACTGGTATATCGACGAGACTCCCTCCCCAAAGTCACCAGTATCCTGCTGTGAATAGAAAATTACCCTTTTTAGCCACTTTGGATCTACTTGATTTGTCTAGAATCTTGAATGATCCTATCCTACATTCTCCCCACTACCTCGTTATACCCGCCAAATTACCGTTCGACATCCCAAAATTTGATGGTAAACCGGGAGAGGATCCGAACAACCATGTCATGACTTTCCACCTTTGGTGTTCATCCAACTCTTTGATGGATGAATCCATTTGGTTACGACTCTTCCAAAGAAATCTCACGGGTTCAGCTGCAAAGTGGTATATAGAACTACCACGAGGTTACTTCACTGACTTTAATACCCTAGCCATGGATTTCCTTACACACTACCAATTACCAATCCATTGTAAAATAGGAACCAAGATCCTGAGTTCCTTCAAGCAAACTAAGGCCACTCACATATCTGATCACATTCATGAGTGGAGACGAAGACGACGTTTGATCAAAATCGATCTTCTCGATCAGTTATTGGTAGAGTGGTTCATGAAATCATTCGCAAATGAAATTTCTCATGATATTGCCATGGGTGGAGTTGTCACCGAAGAATAGGCTATCAGTCGCGCTCAGTACCTCGACCTCTCTTATTCACAAATGGGTACTCTTTACGACTTACTCCTTGATGCACCTCGCCCTTATACTACCGCTACCTCAACTACCCATGTTGCTTCTCATGCGACTGATGGTGTGATTGGCACTTTCCATGCTCAACCTACAAATATGCAAACCTCTCCCACCAACCCCAAGTCTAATGCTTCTAATGTTCAAAATGCTCTGTCTCCTACCCCTCCCACCGGAAAAACCTCTTAGGTTAACTCTGTTCAATCTACCCCTACCGGAAAGAACAAATCTAAAAAAGGGAAGGGTAAGAGTAAGGAGGATAAAAATAACCCACAATCTGAGAAAGCCAAAACCCAACCTGTTGATGATAAGGATAAGTGCAAACCCCAATACCCTTGCTTTATCTATGGTAATGATCACTATATGAAATATTGTCCAAGACGGGTCGAGGTTAATAAGTTCCTCCAAGGGACCGCAAAACCTCCCACACCTGTCATTTTGTCTCAAACTTTCCCTTCTCAACAACATGCCCAACTGGTCATCCATGACCAACCCTATGCCTCCATTACTTCTTATGTACTCATGTGTACTGGTGATTCTAGAAAGAATGACGTCACACTTACTACTCGAGCCAAAGATTACTCTTCCTCAAAGGAGATGGTTGACGATAGACCACCTTCATTGGTTCAACAACCTCCCTCAACTTCACCTCCCAACGGTCCTATTCATCTCGAACGACCGAGTCTTGATACATTTCTTCACCCTCCACCAAAGGGTGTTTCTCGAAAGTCCACCTTCAACCCTCATGCACATGATGCTCAGAACTATAATATTGTAGAGGATCTGGCGTAAGCACCTTCTGCAATGTCGGCTCTCGAAGTCCTTAAAAGTTTCCCTACTCAACGGAAGGCACTGCTATAGGCTATCGGTGGAATTGATCCTACGGATACAAATTTGATAATTTTTTACATCAAATATCACATTCTGAGACTCCCCCCTCAACTAGCATTCCAAATACAAGTTGTTGTCTCCAACAAGAACATTTGTAGGATTGTTATTGATGAGGGTGCCTCCACGTGTGTAATTTTTGTTGCATGTTGGAAGTCCATTGGCTCTCCTCCTCATATGGAATCACATAACATGCTTAAGGCCTTCAATGGCTCTAGCTTTAAGCCCTACGGTGTACTTCCTTCATTTTCTATTACGTTGGAAGGAAAATTGGTCAATGTTGAAGTTGAGGTCTTTGATGCACCTCTCGATTATAACCTCTTACTTGGTCATAGCTGGATTGATGCGATGCACACCGTTGTGTCTACCATTTTTCATGTTTTACGTTTTCCACATCAGGGAAAGGTCGTTACTGTCGACCAACTATCATTTTTCAACTCTGACACTTGTACTAGCAACATACCTTTTATCGCGAAGACACTGCCTAGGTATGAGAACGTCGGTGTGGGCCTACTTAAATATATGACTTTGATGGGTACATTCCCAATCCCACCTCCCGATGCTCCACTTCCTTTGGTTTCCTCGATCAACATGGTTTCCACCTCCGTTCGCAAAAATCACACATCTTCTGACCCATGGGTAATACCCAAACCTGGTGATTATCCTCGCTACGGCAACCAAACTCCTTTAAGTTCAGTTGAATCCACCTAACAAGCCATTCAATCGGCAACCCCTTCTACCCTCTCTCTCAGTGATTCGTCTCCTGACCCGTTCCATGTTATTTTTCCCACAAACAAGATGATTATGTCAGTTATGTTGATTGAAGACACCCCTTGGGATGATGGACATCATCATTCCATTCTCTTCCTCGAACAACACACCATCGAGAGTTACCAACGTATATTAACTTCGTCGACCGTTGTTGTCATTTCCTCTATTCATGACTCATCACATGACATGTTATATGAAGGGAACTTAAGTAATATTTTTCCCACCATACCCCTCGATATATCCATTAAACTAGGAGTTGTTGAAATTGTTCACATCGGATCTTTGTGCTCCACGGACGAGGTTGTCGCATATAAATCACTTTTTCAAGATTTTTGTGACATATTCACTTGGAGATATGAAGAAATGTCAGGTATTGACCCTGATATTGTTGTACATAAAATTAATACATACCCGAGCACTAGACCCGTCCAGCAGAGACTTCGTCCGGTCCATCCCCGTAAAGTAGCTGCTATTAAGCTTGAAGTCGAAAAAATTCTTGAAATTGGCTTTACTTATCCTGTGGCTTTAGCTAATTGGGTATCCAATCTCATTCCAGTTAACAAGAAACAAGGTACGATCCGTGTCTGCGTCGATTATAGGGATATAAAGAAAGCATGTCCTAAGGACAACTTTCCCACCTCCTTCATTGACCAGATCATCGACGATTGTGCTGGGAGTGAAATATTCTCTTTAATGGATGGTTTCTCCAGCTATAATCAAATAAACATCTTGCCCGCAGATCAAAAAAAATCCTCTTTTATTTGTCCTTGGGGCACATTTGCCTATCGAAAACTACCCTTCAGTTTAAATAACGCCAGTGCGACTTTTCAATGTGCCATGTCTTACGATTTTCATGACATTAAGAAAATTATACAACCATATCTAGATGAACTATTGGTACATTCCATGCATCGTAGTGACCATACGACACCCCTCCAAGCCATTTTCCTTCATTGTCAGTTCTATTGTATATGCTTAAACCCACACAAATGTGTTTTCTGTGTGGAGTCCGACCAACTTCTAGGTTTTATCGTTTCACGCCAGGGGATTAGGGTCAATCCTTTGAAGGTCGAAGCAATCCTCAATCTTCCTGCTCCCTCTTCACTTCACCAGCTTCAACGTTTGCAAGGGAAGGAAATTTTTTTACGTCGTTTCATCCCAAACTATGCTCAATTAACGCTTGGATTTACTCGACTGCTAAATAAATGTTCTGAGTTCATATGGGATTCCACTGCCAACAAAGATTTCAAAGCTTTGAAACTGACTTTAACATGTGCCCCATTACTTTTCCCACCCAATTAAAGTCGAGATTACTTCCTTTATCTCGTTGCTTCAAACTCTACCATCGCCATGGTTCTAGTCCAAGAAGATGATTCACACGACGAACATGTCATCTATTATTTGATTCGGAGTCTAACGACCATTGAAACCAAATACTTACATGTTGAAAAACTGGCCCTAACAGTTGTTCAAGCTATCCAACGTTTTTGTCACTACATCCTATTATGCAAGACCACTATAATTTTCGTCCAGCACATTCTCACATGCCAATTGCTAGGGGGAAATTACTCTAAATGGATAGTGATTCTCCAAGAGTTTGACTTAGAATTAGAACACGCAAAGTCTAAGAAATCTTTGGTGTTTGTCGAATTGATGTGTGACCTTCCCTGCACTGAGACATAAAACGTAGCAGAAGATTCTTTACCCGATGAATCTCTTTTTCTGATTAGTTCCAATGACCTTTGGTATGGAGATATCATTATATATCTCATGACTCAAAATTTCCGCCCCAATCTATCTAGTGCTGATCGTTGTCGTATACGATATCAAGCTCATCAATATATCATCCTCGGTGACACTCTTTAATGCCACGGGGTTGAGTCTATTTTTCGACGATGTATCACCTATGATGAGGCTGAGAAAGCATTGAATGACTGCCATTCTGGAGCATGTGGTGGTCACATGTATGGGTATGCTACTCCCCAGAAGATCTTACGAGAAGGGTATTTTTGGCCTTCTTTATTAAGGATTGTATTAACGCTGTCAAAAAATGCCATGCTTGCCAAATGTACAATAATAAAATAATATCACATCCCGCTCCCTTACACCCTGTAGTTTCCGTCGGACCTTTCACGAAATGGGGTATCAATTTCATGACATGTAACCCTCACTCGGTCGGGGAGCATGGATACATTATCGTAGGCGTGGATTATTTCATGAAATGGGCCGAGGCAATTCCTACCTTCGACAATACTGGGAAAACTGCAACCCTTTTCATATTTAATCATATTATTACTCGATTCGAGATACCACAAGCTGTCATTACTAATCACGGTAGCCATTTTCGAAACTTTATGATGTCTGAATTTATCGACAAGTTTGGTATTCGGCATGAAAACTCAACCCCCTACTATCCACGGGACAATGGCCAATTTGAAGCAATAAATAAAATCATTATCACTATGCTTCGTCGAATAATAGGAATCCATAAGACCACCTGGCACACGATGTTGTTTTTGGCATTATGGGCCGATCGGGCGTCTGTGAAATCTACTACAGGATTTACCCCCTTTCAACTAGTCTACGACATTGAATTTGTTCTCCCAATTGAATGTGAAATACCATCTTTGAAGCTAGCCGTCGAACTTCTCCCAAATACCTCTGTCGAAGAGGAACATCTATTGTATCTTATGCGATTAGATGAGACCCGTCATGATGCCACCCTAGTTATTTCAAGTCAAAAGAGAATGTGAATGCTCTTAAAGCAATGAATATATCATTTATTGTAGACCAAACAAATTTATGAATAAATATGTATAGGGGTTTGGACACAACTAGGACCTACTGGATTAGGATTGAAAGTGTTTTGAGGCATAGAGAAATGGTTACAGCACCAAGATGTGGGTGAAAAGGTTGTGGGGAATTCGAAAAGAGGTATAGGGAAAGCGTATTTAGGGATCAGTTGTGGAGGGGGTTAAGGGTATTGTATAGGTTATTCCTAGGCTTAGATGGAGCTAGTAGGTCTAGGTCAATATCTATGTCATGGTATAGGTCATGATCATGTTCATGGTCATGGTATAGTCCTAGGTCATGGTATAGGTCTAGCTCTAGGTATATTTCCTAGTCTAGGTCATGGTATAGCTATAGCTATAGGTATATGCCATGGTAATCATATAGGTCTAGGTCATGGTATAGTTCATGGTCTATGGTATAGGTCTATGTCTTTCCACCCCTTTCTATGTCTAGGTATTTATATGTCTAGGTTTAGGTATAGGTCTAGGTATTGACATGTTTAGGTCAAGGACACTTCTTGCCTTTCCATATACCAAAATTTCTATAGTGTGTAAGAGTCTGAGAGGGAGAGAGAGAAATACATATATGGGGGGTAGAGAGAGAGTGTGAGAGGTAGAGAGAGAAAGAAAGATAAGGGGGGTGGAGAGAGAGGAATAGAAAGAGTGTCAGAGGGGGAGAGAAGAAGATAAAAAGATTCTATGAGAGTGAGGGAGAGGGAGAGATACTGAGAATTAATGATCCATATGGATATCAATGGCCACCCACCTTTTCCAACTAGCTCAAAACAGTTTTCTGACAATTTTGGCAATTTACTATTTTTAGCAGTTTTAACTTCTGGGGCCATTTTGAGGGCCTAAATGAAGGTTTTTCAGGATATAGATCCTTAATAATAGATGAAGGAATGATTGAGCCCCCAAAATGAATCTTCTCAATGGTACCTTTCCAACGGGTTATCACACGCCTAAAACGGAGACCGTATGCAAAAGTTATGACCCCGAGACGTTGATGTACTAACTTACCCAAACGGGACCCACATGACTTTTGGCGCTTCATCTCCTAGGGTTAGGTTTTTGGATGTCTAGGGTTTTTGGCATTCTTTTTTATTTTAAAAATTCCTTTAGAACCTCATTATAATATTCTTCTTGTGAATGCGCGCAGCTGTCACATCTCTTCTCAGAGATAAGCCGCCACCATTCCAGCAAGCTTGTTTCCGCTGCATTTTACAGTTTCATCTTATTTCGTTATTGAATAGAAAACTAGTTTTGTTGTATCTCTGTTATTTTGTGTTAAGAAACTATTAATAATCTGTATTCATTTTTTCTTCTCATAAAATACGGATCAGTGGTATCAGAGCGGTACGCTCCTTGTTGTCTTAATGCATGTCCCCAATGAGGTCGGAGTACAAAGAGTTAGGTCTTGAGCTTGTTTCTCTTGAGGAAAAAATATCTCTCACGCCCAAGAAACCTCTCATGGCAGGAGAAAAGAAAGATGATGGGACAGGAGATCCTTTCAAACTGTTTATTGAGGAATACCTCACGCAACAGAGGAATGAGATGATGGATAGTTTCACGCAAATCCTTCATCGACTACCAACAGGCGATGCATCTTCTTCGACCGGAGGCGTCGCCCCCTTCAAGGTACAAATAAACTTAGATATTCCTATATTTGAAGGTCATATAGACGCAAATGTTGTAGACAAGTGGTTGAATAGACTAGAAGGGTATTTTTTTGTCCATAACTTTTCGAATAGAGAAAATATTACTTTTGTGCTCCTCAAAGTCATTCCCCATGTTAAAGATTGGTGGGAAACTTTTTGTGAGCAAAAGGAAACAGAGGAAACCTCATTATTTTTAGTCACGGCCACCTAGGAATCATTCAGGGATTCTATTAAGGAACAATACTACCCTGTCATAAGTTATGACGACCTGTATACCAAATGGACCACATTGCGGCAAGAAAGAGACCAAGCAGTGCCAAATTTCACAAATATCTTCCATACCTTGCACACCAAGCTGGGTATCAAATATTCAGAGCGACATATGGTGCTCAAGTATCGCAGTGCTCTGCATAGATACATCCATACAGAAATGGAATTTCTAGACATCTCATCCTTGGGCGCAGCCTACCGATATGCCATCAAAATCGAGCAGAAGCTCAAACAAAAGACTCGGCAATTTGGGCCTAGGAACCCCTCACAAAAAAATCCAGGAAAGGGCGGCCCCAACCCACATAAAAAAGGACAGAGAAAATATGGACAGTATCAGGACTACCAATCCAAGCCACAAGCAAATAAGGACACCGGAAAGACAAAGAAAGATATCGGGAAGTGGTGCGACTTCCATAAGATCCCTTGGCATAACACTATTGATTGTCGCTCAAAATAGTCACTGGTGGCCGAAGTGAAAGCCTCTGAATCAGATGCAGATTCTGACTCTGAGCCAAAACTAGAAAGGGGAAGACGGATCATTGACATGGAACCCAGTGCCACCGTTGCTACCACCAAGCTCCAGCCTGGTGAACTAGATGAGCTAGAAGAAGGAGAGCACCTCTTCCATTCACAGATGTGGGTAAAAGGCACCTCGCTTCACTTCATAATTGATAGAAGTAGCCAGAAGAACCTCATCTCAATAGAGGTCGACAAGTGGCTGGCCCTTCCAACAACGCTGCACCCACAACCCTACACCATTGGATGGCTCTGCCAAGTAATCGATCTCCGCATCAGCCAACAGTGTTGACTATCGTATGACATCAAGCCCTTCAAAGATGGGGTATTGTGTGATGTTTCTCCTCTCGAAGTTTGTGATTTTCTTTTGGGATAACCTTATTTATGGAAACGTCATGTTGTATATGAGTCTAGGCCTCGTAGTGTTATTATTACTTTGAAAAGGAAATTGTACAGGATACCCGAGGCAGTCCCACCTAGTGCTATTTTATTGATCTCTGCTAAGCAATGCAGGAAGGTCATCTCTCAGACGGGGAATTTTTTCTTCTTCGTGATTCGCTCTCAGAATAAGCAGAAAATCACAGCCACATACAGGGTCTCTGCAGTCGACCTCTCCACATAGAAGAAGAAAGTAGATAAGTTCGTGGAGGAATACTCATATATCTTCTCCTCACCTATAGGGCTACCTTTGCACTACCAGGTCAAGCACCCCATCGATCTAACCCCTGGCACACCGCTACCCAATGGGCTAGTCTATCGTCGCTCTTTGTTAGAGAATGAGGAGATCAAGAGACATATCCAAGAACTTCTCCACAAGGGGCACATCCACCCTAGCTCATCACCTTGTGGGAGCCCATTCATGCTGGTATAGAAGAAAGATGGAACCTGGCGACTCGGTATTGATTACCGGGCTCTAAATAAAATCACATCCATAAACCAGTACCCGATTCCCTGAATCGATGACCTCCTTGATCAACTCATGGAGGCCAAATACTTCAGTAAGATTGATCTGAAGTCTGTCTACCACCAAGTACTGATAGAACAGACAGATGTATGGAAGACTGCCTTCAAGTCAAAGAAAGGCCTTTTTGAATGGTTGGTCATGCCCTTTGGTTTGAAAAATGCCCCAACCACTTTCATGAGGATGATGGACGATATCTTGCAACCATTCACCAATAATTTTTTAGTGGTGTATCTGGACGACATTCTAATTTACAGCAAGACTTGGGCCAAACACTCGTAGCATATTCAGCAGGTTCTGCACACCCTACGGTAGCACAAGATATACGCCAACTTGGAAAAATTCTCCTTTGGCATGGACCGGGTCCATTACCTGGGATACATCATTGATTAGCATGGCGTACATGTAGATCCATCCAAGATCGAAGTCATCCGTGACTGGCCAACCCCAACAACACTCACTGAGCTTCGGAGCTTCTTGGGCCTTGCCAATTTCTACCACAGGTTCGTGTTGGGATTCTCCCATATTGCATGGGGCCTCAGCCAAATAAACAAGGGTGGTGGTAAGGAGAAATTTAAGTGAGGTTAGTCCCAACAACAAGCATTTGATTATTTGAATCAATTCATGTGATCAGCCCCAGTGCTTTCACTACCATACCTGCAACATCCCTTTGAGATCGAGACATATGCTTCAGACTATTCCGTGGGCGCTGTTCTCACTCAGCACGGCCACCCTGTGGCCTATCATAGTGAGACACTGTCAGATACTATCTGTAAGTACCCTACTTATGAAAAATAAATGTACTCCATTGTGTAATCCTACCTCCAGTGGATACATTACATTCTTGGGAAGGAGACAGTCATCCACACTGATCATAAGCCACTGCAGTTCATGCAGACACAGGGAAAATTGCAAAATGACCGCCATCAAAAGTGGTCCACGTACTTGCAGCAATTCCACCTCAACATCAAGTATAAAATAGAAAGCACCAATCACGTCACTGATTTCCTGAGCAGACCGTCAGTCACGGAACTCACCATGGTGATAGACTCTTGCGGCCATGAGACATCTAGATGGCCCCAACTCTATGAGACAGACCCTGACTTCGCCACCACCTACCAAATGTTGGGTGAAAATGAAGTTTTCGATAATTTCCATCTTTAGGATGGGTTGTTGTGTTGTCTGGGCCATATCTGTGTTCTTTCAAGTGAGCGAGTGAAGATGATATGGGAATCCCACTATAGTCGGGTGGCAGGACACTTCAGCGTCAAAAAGACAGTGGTGATGCTACAGAAACATTTCTACTAGCCAAAACTTCGACAGGAAGTCAGCAAGTATATCAAGTCTTGCACTACCTGCACTATTTCCAAACCAACCACTAAGAAATAGGGCCTGTACAACCCTCTTCCTACTCCTGACAGTCCATGGGAATCCATCTCAATGGACTACATGTCGGGCCTCTCATCCACCAAGCGGGGAAATGACTGTGTTTTTGTGGTTGTTGATCGCTTTTCTAAGATGGAGATTATGGTTCCCTACAAGAAGAGAATCACAGCAGAGGCCACTGCCAAGCTCTTCTTTGAACAAGTCTAGGTACATTTTGGAATCCCACAAACCATTGTCTCAGATCGGGATAGCCTATTTCTCAACACATTTTGGTCGAGCCTCTGGTCACTGCTAGACACGAAGCTCACCAAATCCACGGCCTTCCACCCCCAGACAGATGGCCAAACCGAGGTTGTAAATCGAATGATTGTGCATATCCTTCGCATGTATAATTCAAATCACCCTCGCACATGGAATGAGAGCCTTTCCTATGTCCAACATAGCTACAATCAAGCCCTGCATAGCTCAACCAGCCACAGCCCCTTTCAGGTGGGGTTGGGATTCCAACCATTGGGTTCCATAGATATTGCACTTCCCCTTGCGGTCACCTCGACCGACTCATCTCCTGCTCCAACTGAAGCTGACAAAGCCACCCGATTCATTGAGAGGATCCAGGACATCTGCCAACAAGTTTAGGATATCAGACAGAATTCCAACGACAAGTACAAACAATGCCATGATCAACATCGGGTGCCACATAAGTTTTAGGTGGGCAACAAAGTTTGGTTGCACTTGCAGAAAGAACGCCTTACAGGACCCCATCGGAAGCTTCACCCACTCCTTTATGGGTTGTACACTATCACCAAGGTCATGGGGGATAATGCTTTTGAGCTCAACATTCCTCATTTCCTTGGCCTGCACCCAGTGTTCAATGTGGATCTCCTTCGCCCTTATTTCCCACCATTATTGGACACCTCAGAAGTAGCAGAACAACTGACAACAATAGAGCTCAACCCCGAATGCATACAACAGGAATAAAATCATCATATTGTGGACACACAAATCAAGGGCACTCAACAACAAAGGATCCAGATTTATCGAGTCGTCAAAGCAGGGAAACTCCTGCACCAAGGCAAGTGGCTCACCCGGGGCCAAATTCAGCAGAAATTTCCTCATCTGATGGGGGACCTCAATGCAATGGAGACCATTTATTACTAAGGATGGATGATTGATCTAGATGGATATCGGTGGAGACCCACCTTTTCCAACTGGCTCAAAACAATTTTCTGAAAATTTTGGCAATTTACTATTTTTAGCAGTTTTAACTTCCGGGGCCATTTTGAGGGCCTAAATGAAGGTTTTTCAGGATCGATCTCCTCCATGATAGCCGAAGGCATGATTGAGCCCCAAAAATTAATATCCTCAATGATACCTTTCCAATGGGCTATCACATGCCTAAAACTAAGATCGTATGCAAAAGATACAACCCCAGAAAGTTGATGTACAACTTACCCAAACGGGGCCCACATGACTTTTGGCGCTTCATCTCCTAGGGTTAGGTTTTTGGATGTCTAGGGTTTTTGGCATTCTTGTTTATTGTAAAAATTCATTTAGAGCCTCATTTTAATCTTCTTCATTGCATTTTATAGTTTCATCTTATTTTGTTATTGAATAGAAAACTAGTTTTGTTGTATCTTTGTTATTTTGTGTTAAGCAACTATTAATAATCTGTATTCATTTTGTTCTGCTCATAAAATCCGGATCAAGTAAAGAGAGAAATGGGGGTGGAGTGGGTGATAGAGAGGTACGTGGATACAAAGTGAGGGGGGG
>JZKD02S1606783.1:668797-687936 GCA_000966675.3 Picea glauca
GAGAGAGAGAGGGTGGAGTGGATGGAAAATAATAAATAAGACATAAGAGCACGCATGTGTTCCTAGAATGCATGTGAATTCCTAGAGCATGTGCGCATTCCTAGAGCGTGTGCATGTTCTTTTGAATTCAAAATTTTTTGGGAGGAATTGACAACTTTAGCATATGTGGATGTTGACTTGGTTTCCTCGGATTTAGGTTCGGGATGACAAACCTAGTGGCTCGGTTTGCAAATAGATAAAAAAAAACTCCATTTTTGTGAATACCTCTCTATATCTTTGTTTTTGACATTATTTTTTTATAGGCCACATAATTCAGTTGTTGATGAAACTACATACATAGATAGATTCGACTATACAGATTCCAAATATACAGTTTTTTTTGTTAAATGAATATTGTTTACTATTTTTAATTTATTTTTGTGTTTGCATATATCAAAATCCTAGAATACATACCTCTTTTATTTCTGCTATAACTTTTTGTCGGTTTAACCATTTCTAAAAATATTCATATGATGTACTAAGATAGACCAATACCTATATTCTAAAAAAAAAAAATATTGTGATCATGTTAAGACCCAAATGATTCATATGTTGTTCTAGAAGAGACCCATACCTACAATATATATATATATATTGATCATGTTAAGACCCTCTTAGATTGCACGAACAAAAAACATTGTAATTTTAAGGATATATTGACTTTCATAATTTAAACACACACACACACATATACATATTAATATTCCAAAAAATACACTGCACTATAACAATGGGTTATCTACAATTATACAAGTTTTTGGAATGAAATTCCATCGTTAAGGTACTCAACACTTGCACCAACATAAACATATACCTTATATTTTGTTGGAAAAATAACATACCACTATTAGAAAAAAACAAATTTCACACAGTTATTCACAATATCTATGAATAAAAGTTGTTTATTGGGAAAGCTAATTCAATTTCCTACTTTTCATATTTTTACACCATATTCAAATTCATTGTCAAAATACCTTGAATAATCCATCCAAGTTAAGAGATTAGTTTTTCCATGTTTGCATTGCCAGTAACCCGTCATGAGAGACCATCATTAGCTTACACTCAACTTATATTAACACTATTGTATTCTTTCGTATCCTTCTTTAACATAAATAGTTGAAGTATTTTCAAAAATACAATTTAAATAACAAAAAATTATGATTTCATACATATTTATGTCACCTAATTTCAACAAAAAAGATTTCGAAAAAAAACCAAAACATAGAAAAATTCCTTTAAATCCTTTATTAATTTGTAATCATAAAAATTTAAAACTTCAATTTATATGAATTAATGTTTTGAACTTTCTAAGAATAACAATGTTTCTCGTATTTCTTTGTTTTCACATATTTGTTTATCTCGCATTTTGAAGACCTTGCTAAATGAGATATGCAAACGGATACTAAAATATTAATCGATACAAGATCACTTATATAAATCAATGTCAATGAGATTTTAAAACGTGTTTGATAATGGAGGAAAAATGTATTATTAGTTGTATGATAAAGAATACAAACTATTAACATCTATAACGTCATAGATATGGATGATATTTTGTGGAGGTGTGTTTGACCATGTAATTCATAGGTGTGGATGATATTTTATCAATGTGTGTTTGACCATGTAAGGTAAGATATATAGTCCATGAGATTTTATGAAGGTGAGCGTAGTTGACTATAAAGGTCTATGTAAAAAAGTCTTTAAATGCAAAGATGTCGATGATTTTTTTTTGGAGGTGTGTTTGACTACGGAAGCTCAGATAAGATATATAGTTGATGAAGTTTTATGGATATGTGTGTGGTTGATTCTAAAAATGCAAAGCAAAGCTTATTAGTTGAAGGTCTAAGTAAAAAAGTTTTAAATTTTAATTTGCAGATAAAAAGTTTTTAATTTTTATTTATGATGTTTGTGAATGAGAAATGGTAATGCAAGGTATATTAGTTTACAAGGATTTTAGTTTTGATTACTTTCTATGTTTGTGTATTGAAAAATGGGTATTTTGTGAATGAGAAATAGTAATGCAAGGTATATTAGTTTAAAAGGTTTTTAATTTTGATTAGTTTCTATGTATATTAATTTAAAAGGTTTTTAATTTCGATTAGTTTTTATGTATGTTTGTGTATTGAAGATGGGGTAATGAATTTTATTAGGCATAGTATAATATGTTTTATGTTTTTTTTTTTGTTTTTTTTTGAGTAATTATCATTATAATTTGGTAACAACAAAATTGTTGGCGAAATCACAATTTTATATTGTTTAAATAGTTTTTTTAAATGCATAATTGGATTCAGACTCCTCAAAAACCTAACAATCTCTGGAATATGTAATCTCAACTACTAAAATATGCAATTTTCCAAATTTCTAACTGAATTTTGAATAACATTAATGGGAAAAAAAAAAGAAGTAAAAACTTAAAACTTTTAAACTATTCCACTCACAAAGTATTGCAAAAGTCACAACAACATGCTTAGTGTTTGAGAATATAATAAGAAGGTTTGGATCTCTGTTTGGCATTCCTTGGGATTATGAACACACTTCTTAAAGTGGTATTTTAAAAGTTTTATGTTTTGGTCTTTTTTTTTTAGTTAGAAAGTCTGATAGAAATTATTGGATTTATATATTTGAATTGTTAATTTTGTATAATCCTAGTGTTCTAGAGGTTTTTCAACATGGTGAATTCATTTCTACATTCAAAAATGAATTTTGAACAATAGAAAATAGTAATTTTCTGCTGATTCAAAAAAACAAAACTTAAAACAGTTAAACAAGACTGTTTTTAAATATGTGAATGAAAATGTTGATGAAAAATATCATGATCTAATAAAAAATACAATTTATATCTCTTCAGGCCAACGGAATAGCAGATGCATTAAAGATCTTATAGAATGGCTCCACAAATATTTAGAATGTAGGGCAAGCTGATTCGGATGACAGGATTTCGGTGATTCTGTCGCCTTGAGTTGACGAAACTTGCAGAGTATAAATTTATCATAGGGTTCAATCAGAAGCTATGTAATATAATTTAGTTATTTCCTTTGAACAAGGATTCAATGTATTCTGTAGAACTTGATTTCCCACTCATATTTTAAACTGGTTATAGTAGTTTCCAGAAGAGCATGCATCCAAAATCATTTGATTGAGAAGATAGACTTTCATTACGTCGATTCATGACCTAAATATCTAGTAAATAACAGCGTGACAACGTTGATTAAATTAATTGATTGAAGAAGAGTTGCAACGTTGAAAACCAGAATAGATGGCTATAAAGAAAAAGTCCATGGATAAATATATTTTGAGCACGCCACTTCAAAAGCAGACAAAGACCAATAAAAAGGAGAATGCTTGAGCAGCGAGAAAGAAAATGCAGAGTCCATGGAGAAACATATATTGAGCACGCCACTTCACAAGCGACCAATAAAAAGGAGGAGAATAGTTGAGCACTGAGAAAGAAAATGCAAAGTCCATGGACAAACATATTTTGAGCACGCCACTGCACCAGCAGACAGAATACTTGAGCAGTGAGAAAGAAAGTGCATTAAGTTGAACATGACAGAAAACCTGCTCACCCACTATTCACTCAGCCACGCACATGTGAATCGCTGAAAAATAAGTTGTGAAAATGGTCAACTGTCGGCCCAATAATAGAGTAGCACATTACTAAGACATTTATCTACAAAAGAATTTTCTTCAGCGTGATGATCAAGGTCAACACCAATTTTAGGAAGAACGATCCTGCACCAGATACATCTTCAACAGGTGCAAGAAGAAGTAATTTCAAAACTATTAACATCAATTTGATATCATTTGTGGATGCAGAATGGGCCAGAGATGTAGATAGTGGAAGTTCCAGTAATGGTTATGAATTTACTCTATTTGGAGGAGCTGTGAGTTAGATGAGCAAGACACATCATCTAGCATTGAAATTGAGTACATGATAGCTACTCAAGTTTGTAAAGAAGCAATATGCAACTATTCATCAAGCTTTTAAAAAAGCAATATGGTTATTTTTTAACTAGGAAACTAGGAGAATGATCAATGATTATCAATAATGTCTTAGTCTACATAATTGTTTTTTTATTTTTCAGCAATTATCACCTAAATTCCTTAAGAAACTGTTGGCAAAATCAGAACTTTTCATTATTTGAATGGCTTTTTTAAATGTATATATCTATTTAGTTTTTCAAAAAACTTAGGATACCTAAAATATGTAATCTCAATCATTAAAATATGCAATTTTCTAAAATTTTGGCTGGATTTTTGACAAAATTTATAGGATAAAGTGCTCATAAAAATGTAGAGTGTTTAGACTACATCCTATCCAGAATGCCACATTCAAAGTACAATGGAGATGACTAAAAACACCACTTTACATGGAAAGTCAAAGCATATAGATTTATAATACCATTTAGTTTAAGAAATGATGTATGGAAATTTGAAAAGTTTTGTTAGTCAATGATAATATTAAAGGAGAAGTTACAAAAGTTAATAAGCTTTGATATCTGGTTTGGCCACTTTTATAATAAATTATTATTATTATTATTATTATACAAAATGATTAGTTAATAAAGTTTGTTATAACTGTCTTTGAGGTGTAGGACAGTTGGTGATGGAGTGTTAAGGGGCTCCTGATGTTAAGTCACCAATTCGAAACCTGCAGGGACAAAAAATCCAACCATGTTAAAAGTTGGTGTGGCTAAGAGAGATCCCACATATCACGGATAAACTAACAAAAACAAAAAAAAAATTGTTATAACTACAAACTATTTTATTCATTAATTACTAAAAAATTATAAGAAAATCAAAAAATCCAACTAACTATAAAAATTAATACAATAAATACAAATAAAAACAAAATAAAATAATTTTAAAAAATATAAATAATTTTATTTTGTAATTGTGAAAAGTTTTAAGAAGGTAAAAAACCCAGCAGACTGCAGAGATTAATACAGTGAGTACATGCATAGGGTGGCAAAATAAAAATAGTCACCAGGTAGCAAAATAAAGATTCGAAAACTATTTTTTCGTGTAGTGGGTCAAGAGTTCTAAGAAGTGAAAAAAAATCCAACAGGCTACAGGGACTAATAGAGGAAATGCATGCATAGGGTGGCAAAATAAAAATGGTCAACTAAGTATATGTGCAAGAATAATATTAAGTATATATGTGTTGGAATAATATTAAGTATACATCTCCCTTCCATCCATGAAAATGTCCAATTACATGCATGCAAATCAAAAATTTTGTAATTTTGTAATGTATGAGATCTTATCCAGTCAAGATTGCACTCTATTTTCTCTCGAGTTTCCACAACATTCACTCTATGATCACTGTATGATGTTTATGTGTAAATACTATAAATATGAGTAACTTGGATTTGGTGTCCAATTATTATTGCGGTATGTTCTCCTTGTGCGCTTGAAATTTCTATTTGGAAACTATAGAGTTGGTACAAGAAGATTCTGTGAGAACGCTTGAGGTAGCCAAAGAAATTCCAACCAGTAGAAATTCCAATAGAGATGAACTAAAAACTAAATGAAAAAGATTTTTTTTTTTTTTTAAATAAGAGAGAAAAATAATAAATGATTTTGTTTAAGTCATCTCTTATAATTATATATTTGATTTTTTAACTTTATTCATTAATGGTATTTTTGTTTTGTCATAAGGAAATGATGGACATTCATTTTATCATCTAAGTCTTAGTTAAAATTTAATAAAAGTTGAGTATGATTACTTAGAATTTTGGTTGTCAAAATTGATGAGAATAGGATTGTTCAGGCATATTTGATGTTAAGTGTGTTGGACATCCATTTTATCATCTAAACCTTAGTTAAAAGTTAATAAAAGTTGAGTATGATTACTTAGAATTTTGGTTGTCAAATTTGATGAGAATAGGATTGTTCAAGCCTATTAGATGTTAAGTGTGTTGTAGTTGGGTTATTATATATTGAGATACATAACATTTGAGTTTTTTGAATTATTAATATGTTTTCATCATATTAGATGTTAAGTGTGTTGTAGTTGGGTTATTATATATTGAGATACATAACATTTGAGTTTTTTGAATTATTAATATGTTTTCATCATATGAAGGTTTTTTTTAAATTCAATCAAAGTTTGTATTTTTATGAATTAGAATTTATGAAGTTTTTCTTTAGATGAATTAGATTAGGAGTCTTCATAGTAATAAGATCCAGTGATTCATTAAGTGTAACATCAATGGTACATGCAAAAATATTCCTTAAAAGTTATCTTTTAAAGTCCTTTTCGTGCAAGTTTTAGGTTGTTTGTTTACAATTATTGTTAGTGCCACCAAGAAAATGGAATTAGATCCTAAGTTGTCCTTTTGTTCTCAATAAAAAACGGAATTAAATCATAAGTTGTCTTTGTGTTTTCAATCAAGAAGTTCCTTACATGTAAGTTGGATACTAATGAGGAGCATTGTTGGCACACTTATACTGAAAAGGCGGGGGGGGTGAATCAATATAAGACTAATTTATCAATGTGTTACTTTACCAATTTTAATCATAAATGATAAATACACAACCATGCAATCCATAGTACACAAGGATTTAACATGGAAACCCAAATGGGAAAACCACAAACAATTCTTTTATAAAAGCATGTAGGCACCAACCTATTGTTATAATGTTTGCAGGCACCAACCTACAAGAGACACCAATCCCCTCAGTTGAGCACCAACTCAACACTGCCTATAGGTACCAACTTACAACTACAATATTTTCAGGCACCAACTTGCAGGAGACACCAATCCCCTTAGTTGAGCACCAACTCAACAATATGTAGGAACCAACCTACTGGAGACACCAATCTTCTCAATATATCAATAATGTCAAATCTTCTCTTTCCTTCAAGCCTTTAATTGTAAAAAATTGTTGCTCTATCTTTGTTGTTACAACACATTCCTTCAAATCACAATTTGCTTCATTTCAGAAGTTCATTAAACCTTGCACCTCCCATCCACCCTTAGACAATTACATTATCTTCCTTTCATTCTTTGGAATCCTCAGACCTCAGATCTTCAGAGCTTCTCTCCACAGGATCCACACACACTTCCTCTACACTCTTCACACATTTCGCGAACCCAAAAAAAATAGATTTGGGAAATGATATTTGTATAGTCCATGCTTCCATGGATTTGTTCACATTAAATATGTCCATGAGGTCAGCTCCAGATCTTCTCAAAACCAGGGCTATCACCAATCCTTTCTTTGTTCATGTTACAAGCCTTGGTGTTCAACAATCATCCAATCTAACGTTGATTTGATTTGGACCATCGATCTTTTCTTATTCTTTGTCTAATGTAGCACACAGACGACTGTATAGTCTGTGCTTCCATGGATTTGTTCACATAAAATATGTCCATGAGGTCGACTCCAGATATTCTCAAAACCAGGGCTATCACTAATCCTTTCTTTGTTCATGTTACAAGCCTTAGAATTCAACAATCATCCAACCTAACCTTGATTTGATCTCGACCGTCGATCTTTTCTTATTCTTTGTCTAATGTAGCACACAAACGACCTCATTGCTCAACACTCATTGGATTTGGTTCCTGATCAATTCTCATCCATTCATCTCTTTCTAGCATATCAGGACCACCGAGTCTTCATCTTATAGCCATCGTCTAATCATATCTCAGATTGAACCTCGACTATCGACCTGATTCTTTACCCATCAAGACACACAACACAAACCTCATCACACAACAGTTGTATGATCCAGACCCTTATTCAATCTCAGTCGTCGATCTATCATCTTGATTATTTATTCTATACATACTTCTACAGTCCCCAGAATACACCTTCATGTTCTGCCACACCCACTTTGCACCCATAATTAAACCATTTCTCTAAGTACTATGGCGCGTCCATAGGTTCACACTCACCTCATTATTTCTTTACATACTCCCAATTATTCGTTGTTTCATTACCTTTGTGATGTCTTGATACTTAGTCATTTTTTGAGATCTCATTGCGCTCTGCGAGACATCATGATACTTCTCTGCCATGCTCCATGAGACATCTCTATCTGACCTATTCATTCTTGATACTTAGTCAATTTTCGAGATCTCATCGTTCTCTGTGAGACATCTCCGTCTGATCAATTCTTTGATATTTAGTTTATTTTTTGAACTCTCACTGCGGGTCACAGTAACTTTATGATTCTTGTATGCATAGACCCGAATCTGATTTCTCCAATCCATTGTGTTGATGTTGCAGATGACGTGGCTTCTGCATGGACTTCTTCTACATGCATACTAGATATCTGGCATCAGTATGTCTCTTGACACGTGGCACTGCACATGACATCTGCAGAGATGATTTTTATGGMACTAGCATGAACTCCCTTTGATGTGACACTCWTCTTACTAGACATYTGGCACTGATAAGGTTGTTATCATGGCGATGATGTGGTTGAGTTGGCCCATGGAGTATCAGGCCCCAATCCTTTGATCTTAGCCATTGATCTACGATGATATACAGTCAGTATTTAACATCTTATGCGTCCACCATTCTCCTCAAAATAATTTAACACCTTGTGCATGGTTCCATGGCTCTTTCATTCACGTTCAAAATACATAAAAGAGATTTTGAAATATAAATTCATTTCAAAATACATAAAAAAACTGCCAAAATGAACCAGTTGGAATAGGTGGGAGGCCACCAACATCCATCTGGATCAGTCCTCCCCCCTTAGGAGTCAATGGTCCCCATTGCATTGAGTTTCCCCATCAGATGAGGAAATTTATGTTGAATTTGGCCCTGGGTGAGACACTTGCCTTAGTGCAGGAGCTACCCTACTTTGACAACTCCATAAAACTGGATCGTTTGTTGGAAAGTGCCCTTGATCTGTTTGTCCATAATCTGATCATTGGATGCATGTTGTATGCAGTTGGGGTTGAGCTCTATTGGTTTCATATGTTCTTCTATCTCTGAGGTGTCCAATAATGGTGAGAAATGTGGTCGAAGGATATCCACGTTGAACATTGGGTGCAAGCCAAGGAAAGGAGGAATATTGAGCTCGAAAGCATTATCACCCACATCCTTGGTGATGGTGTACGACCCATAACGGAGTGGGAGAAGCTTCCAATGGGGTCCTGTAAGGCACTCTTTCTACAAGTGAAACCAAACTTTGTCGCCCACCTGAAACTTATGTGGCACCCGGTGTTGATCATGGCACCGCTTGTACTTTTCATTGGACTTATGTAGGAAATTGTGAACCTATTGGCAAATGTGTTGGATTTTCTCAATGAACCGAGTGGCTTTGTCAACTTCAGTTGGAGCAGGAGATGAGTTGACCGAGGTGACCGCAAGGGGTAGTGTAACATCTATGGGACCCAATGGTTGGAATCCCAACCCCACCTGAAAGGGGTTGTGGTTGGTTGAGCTATGTAGGGCTCAATTGTAGCTATGTTGAACATAGGGGAGACTCTCATCCCATGTGTGAGAGTGCTTGGAATTATACATGCCCAGGATATGCACGATCATTCAATTTACGACCTCAATTTGGCCATCTGTCTAGGGGTGGAAGGCCATGGATTTGGTGAGATTGGTGTCCAGCAGTGACTAGAGGCTTGACCAGAATGTGCTAAGAAATAGACTATCTTAATCTAAGATAATGGTTTGTGAGATTCCAAAATGTACCCAGACTCGTTCAAATAAGAGATTAGCATTAGACTCTGTTTTGATTCTCTTCTTGTAGGCAACCAAAATCACCATCTTAGAAAAGCGATCCACAACCACAAAAACACAGTTATTGCCCTGTTTGGTGGATGGGAGGCCCAACATGTAGTCCATTGAGATGGATTCCCATGGTCTGTCAGGACTAGGAAGAGGGGTGTACAAGCGCTATTTCTTAGTGGTCGGTTTGGTAATCGCAGGACCTGATATACTTGTTAACCTCCTGTCGAAATTTCAACCAGTAGAAATATTTTTCTAGCATTGTCACTGTCTTTTCAACGTCAAAGTGTCCTGTCACCTGATTGTAGTGGGCTTCCTAGATCATATTTTCTCGTTCACTTGATGGAAAGCAGATATGGACCAAACGATACAACATCTCATCCTCAATATGGAAATTAGTGAAAACTGTGTTTGCGCCCAACATTTGGCAGGTGGTGGCGAAGTCTGGTCCTATATCATAGAGTTGGGGCCATACATAGGTCTCATGGCCGCAAGATTATATCACCATGGTGAGTGTTGCGACTGTCGGTCTACTGAGGCAATCAATGATGCAGTTGGTGATTCTCATTTTATACTTTAAGTTGAGGTGGAATTACTGCAAGTACGTGGACCACTTATGATGGCAGTCATTCTGTAATTTTTCGTGTGTCTGCATGAACTACAATGGATTATGATTAGTGTGGATGATTGTCTACTTCCCAAGAATGTAATGTCTCCACTAGTTGCAGGATTGGACAATGGAGTACATTTCTTTGTCGTAATTAGGGTACTTATAGACATCATATGATAGTGTCTCACTATGATAGGCCACAAGGTGGTCGTGTTGAGTGAGAACGACATCCATAGCATAGTCTAAAGCATCTGTCGCAATCTCAAATGGTTGGTGTAGGTCTGGTAGTAAAAGTATTGGCGTTGAGCACAAGCGTTGCTTCAAATCATCGAATGCTTCTTGTTGGGACCAGACCCACAAAAATTTCACCTTACCACCACCCCTGGTTACTTGGCTGAGGGCCAATGCAATATGGGATAATCCCAACACAAAACTGCGGTAGAAATTGGCAAGGCCCAAGAAGCTTCAAAGCTCAGTGAGTGGTTGGAGTTGGCCAGTCATGGATGACTTAGATTTTTGTTGGATCCACATGTATGCCATGTTGATCAGCGATGTATCCCAGGTAATGAACCATGTCCATGCTAAAGGATCATTTTTCCAAGTTGGCATAGAGCTAGTGTTGCCGCAGGGTGTGCAGAACCTGTTGAATATGTTGCAAGTGTTCTACCCAAGTCTTGTTGTAAATGAGGACTTCATCCAGATACACCACTACAAAAGTATTGGTGAATGGTCACAAGATATCGTCCATCATCCTCATGAAAGTGGTTGGATCATTTTTCAAACCAAAGGGTATGACCAACCATTCAAAAAGACCTTCATTTGACTTGAAGGAAGTCTTCCATACATTTGTTTGTTATATCGGGACCTGGTGCTAGACACACTTCAGATCAATCTTACTGAAGTATTTGGCCCTCATGAGTTGATCAAGGAGGTCGTCGATTCAGGGAATCAGGTACCGGTTTCTGACTGTGATTTTATTCAGGGCCCGATAATCAATGAAGAATCGCAAGGTTCCATCTTTCTTCTATACCAACATGATTGGGCTCCCGCGAGGTGATGAGTTGGGACGGATGTTCCCCTTGTGGAGAAATTCTTGGATCTGCCTCTTGATTTCCTCATTCTCTAATAGAGAGTGATGGTAGACTGGCCCATTGGGTAGCATTGCGTCAGGGGTCAGATCGATGGGGTGCTTCACTTGATAGTGCAGAGGTTCCCTAGTAGGTGAGGAGAAGATATATGAGTATTCTTCCACAACCTTATCCACTTGCTTTTGCTATGTGGAGAGGTCATTCGTGGAGACCTTGGATATGGTTGCGATATTTCGCTCATTTTGAGAATGAATCAATAAGAAGACATACTTCCATGTCTAAGATATGATCTTTATACATTGCTTGGCAGAGATCAAGGAAATAGCATTGGGTGGGACTGCCTCGAGTATCCTATACAATTTCTTGTTCAAAGTAATAATAACACTGTGAGGCCTAGACTCATACACAACATGACGTTTCCATAAATGTGATTGGCCCAAAAGAACATTACAAACTTCGAGAGGGGAAAAATCACACAATACCTCGTCTTTGAAGGGCTTGATGTCGTATGAAAGGCGAAATTGTTGGTTGATGTGGATGTCGCTTCCTTAGTGGAGTCATCTGATGGTGTAGGGTTGTAGGTGTGGCGTTGTTGGCAGGGAAAGTCGCTTGAAAACCTTTTCTAAGATGAGGTTCTTCTGGCTACCACTATCAATAATGAAGTGCAGTGGGGTACCCTTCACCCACATCTATGAATGAAAAAGGTGCTCTCCTTCCTCTGGGTCATCTGGTTCATCGAGCTGGAGTTTGGTGGTTAGCAACGGTAGCATTGGGTTCTGCGTCTATGATCTGTCTCCCCCTTTCTGGTTCTGACTCATATTCGGAACCTGCATCTGATTCATAGGCTTTCACCTTATCCACTAGTGTCTGCTTCAAGCTGCAATCAACAGTGTTATTCCAAGGGATCTTATGGAAGTCGCACCAGTTCCCGGTATCTTTCTTTTTCTTTTCGGTGTCCTTATTTTATTGTTGCCTGGACTGGTTGTCCTGAGGCTATCCATATTTTCTATGTCCTTTGTTTTGTGGGTTGAGACCGCCCTTTCCTCGCTTTTGTTGTGAGGGGTTTCCAGGCCCAAATTGTTGCATCTTTTGTTTGAGATTTTGCTCAATTTTGATGGCATATTGGTAGGTCACACCCAAGGATGAGATATCCAGAAAATCTATTTCGGCTTGGATGTATCTATGCAGACCATCGCAATACTTGAGCACCATATGTTGCTCAGAATCTTTGATATCCATCTTGGTGCACAAGGTATGGAATATATTTGTGAACTTAGGCACCGCTTGGCCTCTTTCTTGTCGCAGCATGGTCCATTTTGTGTATAGGTAATCACAACTTCCAACAGGCAAGTATTGTTTCTTAATAGCATCTCTGAAGGACTCCTAGCTGACTGTGACTGTAAATAATGAGGTTTCCTCTGTTTCCTTTTGCTCAAAGAAATTTTCCCACCAATCTTTGACATGGGGGACGACTTTGAGGAGCACAAAAGCAATATTTTCTCTATTTGAGAAGTTATGAACAGAGAAATACCCTTCTAGCATATTCAACCATCTATATACCGCATCTGCATCTATCTGACCTTCAAATATAGGAATATTGAAGTTGGTATGTACCTTTAAGGGGGTGGCACCTATGTTTGAGGAAGATGTGTCACATGTTGGTAGTCATCGAAGGATTTGTGCAAAACTATCCATCATCTCACTCCTCTGTTACATGAGGGATTGCTCAAGCAACATTTTGAAGGGATCTCCTGACCCATCATATTTATTTTCTTCTTCCATGAGAGATCGTTTATGTGTGCGGGAGATTTTTTCCTCAAGAGAAACAAGCTCAAGACCCAATTCTTTGTACCCTAACCCCATTGGGGACATGCATTAAGTACGACAAGGAGAAGACCGCTCTAATACCACTGATCCAGAATATATTTGCAGAACAAAATGAATATAGATTATTATCAAAATATTCTTAACACAAAATAATAGATATACAGTAAAATTGGTTTCTATTCAATAAGGAAATAAGCTGAAACTGTAAAATGCAGCGGAAACAAGCTTGCTAGAATGGTGGTGGATTATCTCTGAGAAGAGATGTGACGATTGTGCTCATTCACAAGAAAATCATTACAGTGAGGATCTGAAGGAATTTTTACAATAAACAGGAATGTTAAAAACCCTAGACATCCAAAAAACCTAACCCTAGGAGATGAAGCACCAAAAGTCATGTGGGCCCCGTTTGGGTAAGTTAGTACATCAACTTCCCGGGGTCCTAACTTTTGCATACGATCTTCGTTTTAGGCGCACAATAGCCCGTTGGAAAGGTCTATCTAAGGACTACACATTTTTATGATATGTATTAAAGGACATTCTGATTGTGGAGAGATCTAAAAAACATTGTTCAGGGCCTCAAAACAACCCTGAAAGTCAGGGACCCATAAATTAGTTAAAAAATTGCCAAGCTAGAAAACTGCCAAAATGAGCCAATTGGAATAGGTGGGAGGCCAACGACATCCATCTGGATCAATTCTCTTAGATTTCATATATAATCCCTCAATTCTTCTTCAACAAGGTCGGCTTTGTTCGACTTCTAATTTCACTATACATGGGCATCCTGAGTTCTCTTGGATTGATTGTTCACAATCATAATTACCTCACAAAATCTTATCAATGCACAAAATGTTCTCTTCTTCCTCTATCTAGTTTGGTTCTCTTTAGTCCTGGAGGTCTCTTACTACCTTTTAATATCAATGACAACATGATTGTTACAGTTTTTTCTATGTTTGACATCAATGAAAACGTTATTTCCAACAAACTCCCCCTTTGTCATTGATGGGAACACATAGTAATTTTGGTACTCCTCTTTTCAATCTTACCCTTATTGTACCTTTTGAAACTAGAATCTTCTTTCACATTTCTATTTTCTATGACCCCGAGAAAGGAGAAAAATACTCACACAAGAAGTGTTATCACAATATAGGATGCTTAGGGTCTTTCTATAGTCTCGGGGATATTGTTCATGGGAACACACGAGTTATGCATAGAAAAAATAAATTCTTGAAGAATTATTCAAGGCCATCTCAAGAGATTGTTGTAGCTAATCACAATTGGGTTTCTAAGGGTTCAAGCACTAGGTCCTTGGCTTCACCAAAATCATAGTCAAAATTCATGAGGCATAAGGGTATTTTACAAGGGTCCACCTAAGGAAGTTATAAGGATGTTATGAATGCCATGTTATAGTATACTCCTTTGAGGCCATGTCAAAAGATGAATATATAATAACTACAATTTATGTATGTACAATATGTAAGGATATTTCTTCTAAGTGTGAGGCACTTGAGAAACATCTCTGCATAACTATATAAGAATATTTGTTCCAATATGTGGTATCTAATCACTATGAGGCACTTGAGCATTGTTAGAGAAGCTTAAAGTGTTTTCATCTTGAGCATTCATGGAGCATTTGCAGCTTGTTGTGATAATATATGCAATATTATTGTTTTAACATATCCTTGGCTACCATGAACTATTTATGTTGTCAGGACCTGATATACTTGTTGACCTCATGTCGAAATTTCATCGAGAAGAAATGTTTCTGCAACATTGCCACTATCTTTTCGATGTCGAAGTGTCATGTCACCCGATTGTAGTGGGCTTCCCAGATCATATTTTCTCATTCGCTTGATTGAACACAGATATGGCCCAAACGGTACAACATCTCGTCCTGAAGATGCAAATTAGTGAAAAATGAGTTTTCGCCCAACATTTGGCAGGTGGTGGCAAAGTCTGGGTCTATCTCATAGAGTTGGGGCCATCCATAGGTCTCATGGCCACAAGATTCTAGCACCATGGTGAGTTTCGTGACTGTCGGTCCACTGAGGAAATCAGTGATACAATTGGTGTTTCTCGTTTTATACTTGATGTTGAGGTGGAATTGTTGCAAGTACATGGACCACTTATGATGGCGGTCATTCTACAATTTTCCTTGTGTCTTCATAAACTGTAGTGGATTATGATTAGTGTGGATGATTGTCTCCTTCCCAAGAATGTAATGTCTCCACTCGCGGAAGTCTTGGACAATGGAGTACATTTATTTGTCTTAATTAGGGTACTTACAGACATCATCTGATAGTGTCTCACTATGATAGGCCACAGGGTGGTCGTGTTGAGTGAGAACGACACCCACAACATAGTCTAAAGAATATGTCTCGATCTCAAAGGGTTGGTGCAGGTCTGGAAGTGAAAGTATTGGGGTTGAGCACAAGTGTTGCTTCAAATCATCGAAAGCTTGTTGTTGGGACCGACCCCACAAAAATTTCTCCTTACCACCACCCCTGGTTACTTAGCTGAGGGCCCATGCAATATGGGAGAATCCCAACACAAACTTGCGGTAGAAATTGGAAAGGCCTAAGAAGCTCTGAAGCGCAGTGAGTGTGGTTGGGGCTGGCCAGTCACGGATGACTTGGATTTTCGCTGGATCCACATGTATGCCATGTTGATCAGCAATGTAGCCTAGGTAATGAAACATGTCCATGCTGAAGGATCATTTTTCCAAGTTGGCATAGAGCTATTGTTGTCGCAGGGTGTGCAGAACCTATTGAATATGTTGCAAGTGTTCTGCCCAAGTCTTGTTGTAAATGAGGATTTCATCCAGATACACCACTACAAAATTATTGGTGAATGGTCGCAGGATATCGCCCATCAACCTCATGAAAGTGGTTGGATCATTTGTCAAACCAAAGGGTATGAAAAACCATTCAAAAATACTTTTCTTTGACTTGAAGGAAGTCTTCCATACATTTGTTTGTTATATCGGGACCTGGTGGTAGCTAGACTTTAAATCAATCTTACTGAAGTATTTTTCCCTCGTGAGTTGATCAAGGAGGTCGTCGATTTGGGGAATCGGGTACCAGTTTCTTACTGTGATTTTATTTAGGGCCGGATAATCAATGCAGAGTCATGAGGTTCCATCTTTCTTCTGTGCCAGCATGATTGGGCTCCCGCGAGGTAATGAGTTGGGACGGATGTGCCCCTTGTGGAGAAATTCTTGGATCTGCCTCTTGATCTCCTCATTCTCTAACAGAGAGAGACATTACACTGGCCCATTGGGCAGCATTGCGTCAGGGGTCAGATCAATGAGGTAATTCACCTGACAGTGCAGAGGTACCTGTTGGCAGCCCTACACGATTTCGTTATTTGAGAAACAAACTACACTTTTTGTAGCTGCCTTCACTTCATATTGTAAATATTATGATTTTGAGATGATTACTGGATTATAAAAGATGTCCATTAATTCTTTAAAGTTTGTGTTTTTGGTTTGTTTTCATGTTTGATTCATGACTGAAATCATGAATCAAACATGAAAACTTAGCTTCATATTATGTTTTCTATACAGGGCATTGTTTTAAAGGTCATCATGCCTATGTCCAATTTAAATCCAATACTTGAATAACTTATCTTTGGAATGTTTTGGGTATTGATATAATTTTTATATTCTTAGATGGTCTTACATTTGAATTATGAGAATTTCATTTTGATGTATTTGAACCCGTTGCAAAAACTATGGTTGCGCTAGTCATGCAATTTAATGCACAACTATTGTACCATGTACTTGATCCATCTTGTTGGCACAGTGAGTTGATAAGCCTTTCATTTTGGTTTATAGGTTTTCATGCTATGTACGCAAGGTTTTAATTACCAGGAATGGTTAAGCATCAATACCAAACCCTCAATGTTCATACTATGATTACACAGAGGCTTTTTTTTGTTTGTTTCCATTTTATCCATTTGGATCTGTTTCTTTTTCTCTTACCATCCAAACCCAAAACTATTTTGAGTCACCCTTGTTACATTAAAGTCATTTTTTAATGGCTCATGTTGTTCGATTGGAGACGAATGGTTGTTAGGAACTGCTCTATCACGATGATGTAATCGAAGATTTAAAATGTCAGGGATGGGATGCCTTCATCAAAAGGTTTGAAGGTTATAACCTTCGTGTGGCTAAGGAATTTGCACAGACTTTCGATGGGTGTAGGGAGAAAATTGGAGATATCCAGTTGGAGGTAACTAAGGATTTTGTGAGTGAAGCCATAGGGCTTCCATCCACCGATGAAAAATGGTTCAAAAACTCAAAGATTGAAGAAGTTCCATGGAGCCTCTTCATGACCTCCAGGAAAATCAATTGCTACGAAAAAGGTATCCCTATTTATTTGGTTAAAGCAAGGTGGCATGGTCTGATGTTAATCCTCAAACAATTTCTGACCTGTGAGGGTCGTTATGGTAATGGTTTCTCCATCATATACGACTGCTTATGCATTTCATAGGTTTTCAATTAAATGTGCCCTTCTATCTGTTGAGAATCTTGTACAAAATGTCTAAAAGGTATAAGAAACAGAGCCTCCACTCTAGTCTTTTCACCATGGCTTAGTTAAAATTTTGTTGATTCATCGTTTGACAACCGTGGGCAATTGTTGGGATGGATTTTTAACAAGGAATGGTTTTTCTCTAGCCATCCCTATAGAAACCCCTATTTCGGGTGAACCATCGATAAGAAAATAGTTTAACATTCCAAATAACGAACCAGACTCTCTAAATAGAAACCCTTGAGACGAGGAAATGTCCAATCAGTTTTAACATGAGAAACAGGTTGTTGGTTTCGAGTTGAATGAAACCCTTATGCATGAATTAGATGTTGGCCATAATGCCACTGTGAAACCCGATATCAAAAAATCTTGCAATCGGAAAAAACAAAAACACATGGCTCTAGGGTTTCAGAACAAAAGATTTGGTTGCCTTATTTCGAGAAAATTGAGGAATCGAACTAAACCTCATTTGAGCTTGATCGAACCGATCAAGTTCAATGAGGTCTCGGATCCCGAAATTGAAGATTTCCTAGTTTTAGAAGACCCGGATTGTCAAAGATCTGATCCTTCTCAACCATATGACTTTGTTACTAATCTTCCACCATGTCTCAAGGGTAAGGATGGGTTCACTGGTATTAGGCTTGGTCAAGGGCATGTAACAGGTAATGTCGATACAACCAGGCTTGACTGTACACTTCACCAACATATTGTTCCTCCTGTACAGTGTGAGGTTTGTCTACATTGGATTGAACGATACTACACTGATATTCCCATCCTTTATGCTCAGATTAAAACACTCACAGCTCAATGTAAATCACTATAACGGGAAAATCGGGACCTCAAAGTAAATGCAGAGAGGAAATTTAAGTGCCTTAAGACGACAAGGAACGTAATAATAAAAAACGCAAACAGTGTTAAATCCATAATCAACTCCAAGCTACCTTGATCCATCTTTGGTCATCTATTGAAATGGTAAAACATTTATTTTTTCTTATTACTTTCATGTTATCTATTTTGAATCGAATCAGTTTGAAATTAGATTTAGTTTGCTAAGATAAGACTGGCTACAGAATCTTTCGATTATGTAGCCAAGCCATTTTTAAATAAAAATTAGTAATTAGTTGTTAATAATTTATCTAACTTATTCCTGTTTCGTTTTCAGGATATGCTAGATCTTGATGTTGATCATATGAAGGGAAACATGTTCGATTTTGCATTTAGATTATTAGTATTTATTTTCTGTTTATTTTGTATATATATATATATATATATATATATATATATAGAATGATTCTCGGAACTTAATGGAACAACTTATAGAATTTTGGCCTTAGACCACTGTGAATG
>JZKD02S1606783.1:754547-766129 GCA_000966675.3 Picea glauca
CTCAACCCTAGAGGAGCTTGTAAATTCCTTAACACGTAAATAATGTTAGTGTACCAAGGAGAATCGATGAACTTCCGAGATACCTGTAGGACTGTTTCTTCTGATGGATTCTCTGATAGATCAGTGATGAAATTTATTCCCAAAACATCACAATTTGACTGTGCCATTAATTTTGTGATCCCTTGACCCTTAATCTTCTTTGTAGGCTTGATTTCGAGGTCATATTCCAACATTACTATGATCCATTTTCCCTTTCTCCCTTCAAGATCAGGCTGAGTCAAGATATCCTTAACGGAATTGCTAGGCACATAAGCAATGATGTGGGAATGAAATATATAAGTTGTGAATTCCTTGAGGGCCTTCACCAAGGAATATGCTTGTTTTTCCATGATATCATACCTTAGTGGGGAGTATCTCAATGTCCTGCTGAAATAGGCTATGGTATTTTCAAATTTCTGCTCATCCCTTTCTAAAAAAATGCTAGCGATGATGTGTTTTGAGGCAAAGGAGGACAAGATAAAGTCCTTTGCGAAATCTGGCTTTGCTAACACTAGAGATTTGGTCAGCACTACCTTACTATCTTCGAACGACTTCCTAGCTTCAGGGGTTCATTTTATTTCATTACCTTTCATGAGCATGTTTTTTATCATGTGCTTTATAATCTTAGCCAATTTGGGAATGAACCTTCTCAGAAAATTTACCTTTTCTAGGAAAGACTACACCTCTTTCTTGCTCCTGGGAGTGTCGATCTTCAAAATCCCTTCCACTCTATTGGGATCTATCTTTATGCCTTCCTTTGAGATGATGTGTCCAAGAAATTTTCCTTATTGCATCCCGAAGTTTTATTTTTTTGGATTTAATGAGATGCCAAAATTTTTGCAGTTCTGGAAAACCTTCTTTAGATGTTCAATATGTTGTTCATCAGAATCTGTAAACACCATGACATCATCCAACTAAATCATGATAAACTTATCTTTCTCATCAGAAAAGGCTATATCCATGGCCCTTTGGAAAGTTGCTTCAACATTCATAAGCCCAAAATGCATTTTTTCATACATGAAAGTACCCCAAGGTGTTGTAAAGGTTGTCTTCTCTCATTCATCTGAGTGCACCATGATCTAGTTGTAACCAAAAAAACCATCCAGCATTGACATTTTCCGAGATCTGGCCACCTTCTGCAGGATGTAATCCATATTAGGAAGTTGATAGTTGTCTTTGAGAGACACCCTGTTTATATTTCGAAAGTCCACACACAATATTATTTCACCACTTTTCTTTCTGACAGTCACAAGGTTAGCCACCCACTTTGAAAATATTGAGGACATAATAATTGTGGCATCAAACTATTTCTTTACCTCCTTTTCAATCAGTGGCAGTAGCAGAGGGTTGATTCATCTCAACTTTTGCTTGAAAGGTTTGTTATCCTCCTTGATGGGGATTACATGTTGAATTACTCCAGTGTCATAGACCTTCAAGTCTTCATAACTCCATGCAAAACATCAGGGAAGTCTTTCATGAGGATGATATACCTTTGTTTGATTTCTGGACTGAGCATTTTTGACAGTTTTATGATCTTAGGATTTTCTCGAGTATTGATGTTGCAATCCTCTATATCCTCATCGTTCGCAGTGATTCTAGGATTTATGGCTACATCATTTTCATCAAACATATTTTCTAATGGGACCAAGCCTTTGGGGATACTATTGTTTTTCAGCTGCACTATATCCCTTCCATCTATCTGATTCTAAAAGGAGTCATTGTTGCTAAATGAATTTGTGCCTTCATCTTCTTCACAACAATACTCATCATCAATATTCACGTTAGCAAACTCATCGCTCATTTGGAGGAATCTCTCTACATGTTTATCATCTTCAAAAACTTGCTAATATTTAATGTTATCGAGTACTGTGGGCCTGTGTTTGAATTCAATTTCATACTTCTTATTTGGAAAAATTGGAATTTTGAACACTGAAGCCAAAGTAGCCAGAGAATTTGCAATTTGATTTCCCCCCTAGGAATCACTGACAAATTGTATTATGAAAACTCTTTAAGGATATCCAACACTAAATTTCTATATTCTCTTATTCTGGGATGCTTTGACTGGTATATACTCTTTACCTGATTTATGATGAGCTTGGAATTTCCATGTACAGTTATCCTTTTAGCGCCCAATTCTTTTAAAGTTCTCAAACCCAAAATTAGTGCCTCATATTCGGCCATATCATTTGTACAATCAAAAGCGAGCTTGTAAAAAAAGAATTTTGTACCCACTTTGGGAGGGTTAATCCACACACCATCTCTGGCTCCCTCTCTAGTGATAGCTTCATCAAAGATCATATTCCACATTTCATTTTCCGCGCAGTTTCTATTATATGTAATTTCCTCTATTCGATGCTTGGCCTTGTCTTCAACAGTCATGACAATTGTTGGCTCCCCCTCCTCAAAACTCAATTTATTATAAAAAATAGAGGAGCTGAATTCAGTGTCAATAGAGTAGATAGGATGATTGTCCGGTTGGGTTTTTCTACTCATGATGTACTTGAGCATCACTTCTCTGTACAATCTCCTTTCTTGGCTGAAAATAGGGATAGTAGCATAAGACATGTCCATATGCAAGGTTCCCTTTAAGTTTGTGGCCCAAGATCTAGATAACAACATGCCAAATTTTTGGGGAATGTCAGCAACCACCACATCCATGACCAAATTCTTCGATGGAATTTGAGATAATGACATGACCAAGTCTTTGATCAAACCCAATCATTTCACCTTTCTGGAGTCAAAAGAGAAAATATATTTATAAGGTATTGTGACGTCCAAGCCTAACTTATCCATGAACACCTTGGGCATGATATTATATGATGCACTCAAATCTAACATGGCATTATGTAAGGCCATGTCATGAATTTTAAGGATGACATAGAAAGGAGGAACATCGTCAGCATCACCACTTTCTTCTATGTGCGGGCCAAATAAGATGGCATGGTGGTCATCTTGGATGTTCAAGGTGTCAGGAGCTTCTTCCATCTTTAACATTTTAATGATCTAGTTTCTATACTCTCCCTTCTTGATAAGCTCATTAAATGGAACAAATATTTTGATTTTAGCCATTTTGCTTTCAAAATTAAAAGGAGGGGGAGATTTTTCTACCTCTTTGACGATCGTTTTCTTTCTTGCCTCAGGTGCTTTCTTTAGGGATTCTTCCTTTTATTTTCCTTTCTCCATCGCATCTCTTGATGAATTATCTTTCTTTGGTTGGCTTGAAGAAGGGGTGTTCACTTGGGGTTCCCTTGTGGGATTTTCCTTCGGAATATATGCAGGCATATTTTTGCTACTGAGGTTATATTGCTTCTGAAACTGCATAATTACATTGTGGTATGCCTTCCTAAACTCCTCTGTTTCCGACAACAATGTATCATCGTTTTCCAGCATAAACCCATCATTCGCATATATAAATTGATCATTCTCTCCTTTTTTTAAGAACATGTATGTGTTTGTATCATCGTAGCAATGCATCTGGTCTTGGATCATTTGATCAAAATCTTCATTTGCATAGTTTTTTTGGAAAGGAGGTCTTATCTCTTGATCACCTTCATCTCTCTAGTCCCTTTTCCTAATCTGCGGAACTGGAGCTCTTCTAAAATTTTGATTTCTGGACTGGAAATCATTTTTCTTCCTGGTGGCAGGCTTGTTCCCCACATACATCCTTTCCATAAGTCTTTCCATAGTCTTCATCATCAAGATGATTTTTTTGTCTAATGATCGAGATGTAGAGGGTTGTGCGTCCCCTTGGGGCTTCTTCCCATTTCTTTCAAAATTTTGTTTGATCTTTCCTGATGCCATCAAATTTACATCAAATTCAATAGTGTTGCTCATCATAGCACCTAAGGTATTAGATCTTCTTTATCTTAATAGCAAGGAAAATTCACTGTCAAAATAATCAGCGTATCGAAGTTGGGCAACTCTGGGAAGTGGTTTGACTTATGTGGAAATTGAACTATAAAATTTCATGAATCTGGTTGAGAACTCTTGCACTGTTTCCTCTGGTGATATTTTTATATTGTTGTACTTAGTTAATACTTGTAGAGGATTCCTTTTATCACCTCATCTGGCAAGAAACAATGTTTCAAAAGTTGCAAAATCAGGGATGCTCATCACTTGAAAGGCCTTGAACCATTTTCTGACCTCCCTTGAGAGGCTCTATGCAAACAATCTCATTTTTTCATCCTTTTGATCAGCCTCTTCCAGGTCAACAAAATCATTAAACCAATCCAAGTGTTTTTAGGTAGAAGCATTTCCTTCGACATCATATAATTTGATCCTCTGATTATAATTCTGAGGAAAATCATGTAATTGGGTTGGCAACGCAAGAGGGGCGAATCTGGCGGCCATGACTCTAGGAGGGTTTTGAATTGGCTGGATGGTCTGAGTGGTAATTATGGAATTTTGTGGGGGATTAGTTGGTATCACAAATAGGAACTTTTTCTCATCGAAAACTATTTCATTCAAATAGGATTTTAATTTAGACCTGAACAAAGTTTGTTCAAATAGTAAATCGAATTCTAGGTCATTGATGCTTTTTACTCCATATTTGGGTAAATATAGGTTCATGTCCAGGTAATATAAGAGGTCTGGTATCCTTTCCTTTCCTTTTTGTGGAAGTGTTTTGGGATCAGACACGAATGCTACAGGTTCTCGATCAAGGTTCACTTGAGTATAAACTTTCTTCATAGCTAGGATTTATGATTTTGAATACTCTATGCTTTTGGTCTTATTTATTGGAGTCTCCAGGGTAAAATAAGTTTCAGCCAATATAGGTGTATGACCCACTATTACCCTCAGGGGTCAAAACTACATCTTTAGTCGTTTTCCCAAGGAAAGTTTTTTTCAATTTCGTCCTAGGAAACAACACCAAGATGTTAGTGTTGATATTATGGTAGTTGTGGGAGGTATTAACCTCCATTTGTGAACTTTGACAAGATTATAATATTCCAGAAGCAAGAAAAGAATTGAACATAACCCTAGAAGAGATGTTGGATAAAGGAAATAACTAATACTAAGTAATTAGCACCCAGAATGAGAAGTCAGCCCAAGCAGTCTGGCAGAAGCAGTATAAATATAGGAGGTTAGTCTTCATTTTAGCCAAACTTCTTAGAATTGTAGAAGAACACTTGTGCACACTGAAGAAGGACAGTTTGTGTGCAAGTCTTGGGAGAAGTTGTTGCCGCCAGTTCTAAAATCTATATTCTTGATCTTTCTAGGTTGGAATCTCTGATCAGTATTGGTTATCTTTGCTTGATGCATTAGCCTTGGTTGGCTATTGATCTTCTACCATAATTCTTCTCTCTGTCAAGGTTAAGGTGCTCAGGGGTGGCATTAGTGCCTATGGTTGGGTGACAATATTGTTATATTGTCTATGGTTAAACGAGTACATCCAATATTCTAACAGGTTATGGGCCCACACCTCCTTCATTCAGTCTAACCACTGGAAGGAAGATAATCCATAAGGTTATCAATCTCGTTGAATAACTTCCTCTAGGGTTACTAGCGAGTGCAGTTACTAAAGCATTGTCACTAGGGTTACTAGCAGGTGAAGTTGCAGAAACCCTAAAATCCTCATCTAGCACCTTATGATGGAACACCTTACTCAAGGAGAAGTTATTCAAGTGTGCCTTAGTCCAGTGCACCTATTGGCACTCTCATAAGGCAGAAACATTAAGGTTGAAATTTTGGGTCAAATCTTAACCAACCATCAGTTAACAGAAGTCATGAATGAGAAGACAAATCATCTACACTACTCAACACTCATAGGAATGCTTGAAGATGACATGTGGATAATTGACAGTGGATCTTCCAGGCATATGACAGGGTTTCAATCCAGTCTCTCTAATATAAATGAAAAGAATACATCGTACAAGGTAGAACTTGGAGACAAAAACACTTACCGAGTCGAAGGAATTGGTCAAGCCTCCGTCAAATTGAAAACAGGTAACAATGTTCATTTGAGCAATGTCTTATATGTACCTGGTTTAGAAAAGAATCTTGTATACATATCTTTCCTAGAAGAAAAAGGAAACATAATAGCCTTTGTAGATGGAAAAGTGTTATATTGGCCTAGAGACTCTAGCATAGAGAATGCTAGAGTTATTGGAAGCCATGAAGGAAGACTATACAGACTACTAGAATGAAATGATGAAGCCCTTGTACATGATGAAGTCAATCCCAATGAACTTAGGCATATAAGGTATGCTCATATCAACTATCAATCATTACCCTTCCTCAAAAATATGATTGAAGGAATACCAGAACTACAATGTACACATGAAGGAATTTGTAAAGGATGTGCTCTTGGTAAGAATGTCAAGAAACCATTCTCAAGCAGCAATAATAGATATAAGGAAATTCTAGATCTAATACATTCAGATGTTTTCGGTCTGATGCCAATCAAATCTCTAGGAGGTTCTCTTTACTATGTAATATTCATAGATGATTACTCAAGAAAGACTTGGTTATATCTCTTGAAGACAAAGGACAAATTATTCAACAAGTTTCAAGAATTCAAAGCAGAGATAGAGAACCTCGCAAACAAGAAAATCAAGACTTTGAGAACAGATCATGGAGGAGAATACACATCCAAGGAATTTGTTTCCTTTTGCAAATTGGCAGGGATTAGGAGGGAGCTAAATGTTCCTCATAATCCTCAACAAAATGGTGTAGCAAAAAGGAAGAATAGATCTATTGAAAAAACTATGAAGGCATTATTGAACAATCAAGGTTTATCTATGTATCTATAGGGAGAAGTAGCCATGACAGCAATATATGTTCAAAATAGAAGTCCTCACCACATATTGAAGGATATGACTCCAGAAGAAGCCTTCTCAAGAAAGAAACCTAATGTGTAACACTTGAGAATCTTTGGATGCCCTTTTTAGTTTCACATTCCCAAGGATAAAAGGAATAAATTAGAACCCTTAGGAAAGAAGGGTATATTCGTGGGATATAGTGAATCATCCAAGGCCTATAGAATCTATATCTTGGAAMAACATAAGATTGAAGTCAGCAGAGACGTGACCTTCAATGAAAATATGTCTTTCAAGAAATCTATAGAAGAAACTATAGAAGAAGAAKAGTATGAAGAGCCTATTGAAGAAATCACATGTCTTCCAGAAAGTTGGAATGAAGAAATTGATCACTCGATGCAACCATGTGAGACCATTGATTCAGACACTGTACCCAAAACCAAKAAATGAYCAACTTGGATTGAAGCTACCCTACAAGAAGMAAAAAGACTCAAAGCCCCAAGTGGGACCTTAMAAAAAAAAAAGTAAGAAGCCCAAGAGATTCTTAAGCTATGMAACATGTATGGAAAATCTTCTAAACGAAGAACCTACCACGTATGAAGAGGYAGMTTAGAAGAAAYAATGGAAAGAAGCCATGATAGAAGAACACCARCCCATCATGAAAAATGATGTATRGGAAATTGTGCCTAGACCTAAGGAAAAATCAGTAGTAACTTCAAAATGGGTCTATAAGATCAAACATGCAGCAGACGAAAGCGTGGACAAATATAAAGAAAGGTTCGTAGCTAGAGGGTTCTCCCATAAGGAGGGAGAAGACTATGATGAAACATTCACTCATGTTGCCAGATATACTTMCATTAGAGTTATTATGTCTCKTGTTGCTTCCATGGGATGGAGCTTACATCAGATGGATGTAAAAATARCTTTYCTCAATGGAGAAATCGAAGAAGAAGTATACATTGAACAACCTTCAGGGTTTGAAGTAAATTCCAGAGACACTCATGTTTGCAGACTAAAGAAAKATTTATATGGACTCAAGCAAGCTCCAAGAGCTTGGTATGCTAGAATAGACAACTACCTAATGAGACTTGGTTTCTCCAAAAGTCATGCAGAACCAATCTTTACTACAAAGTATTGAACAATGCACCTGTGATTCTACTACTATATGTCGATGATATATTATTGACAGGTGAAGAGTCTCTCATCATCCAGTGTAAAAAGGAACTAGCTTATGAGTTCGATATGAAAGATCTTGGTCTCATGCACTATTACTTGGGATTACAAGTATGGCAGAAGCATGGTGAAGTATTCCTTGGACAAGGAAAGTATGCAGTAAAGATTCTTCAGAAGTTTGGAATGATGGATTGCAAATCCATGGACACTCCTATGACCTCAGATATAATAAAAGTAAGAGACTCAGATTATGATCTAGTAGACCCGTCCCTATATTGACAATTGATTAGGTCATTGATGTTTTTATTAAATACTCGACCAACCATTTTCTTTGTCATAAACACACTAAGCCAGTTCTAGGCGGAACCTAGACATGAGCATTGACTAGCTGAAAATCATGTTCTAAGATATATTTGTGGGACACTAAACTATGGTTTAAGATATATTGCATCCATTGATATAAAAATTCATGGATTCAAAGATTCAGATTGGTTAGGAAGTGCATAAGACAGAAGGAGTACTTCAGGGATGTGCTTCAACTTGGGCTCTGTAATGATATCTTGGGGCAGCAGGAAACAAAAGTTTGTCGCACTCATCATAGTAGAAGAAAAATATATCGCAACATGTGAGTCATGTACAAAAGTAATATGGCTGAGAAAGATGATCTTTGGATTATTTGATCATGTTCCATATTCGACCATAATACACTGTTATAATCAGAGTTGTATAAGGCTATCAGAACACCCAGTGTTTCATGAATGGTCGAAACACATTGAGATAAAATACTAATTTATTTGAGATAAAGTCCAGGAAGGAGAATTGAAGCTCCAATATATCCCCACAGATGAGCAGACAGTAGATATCTTGACAAAGCCTCTGTCCATAATCAATTTTGCATATTTACAAGACAAATTAGGGATCATGGAAATAGCTCCCTTAGATGAAAGGGAAGAGATGGCTCTCCAAATTAGGAGGGAGCACTGACATATCATTGATTTATGGACAATCATTTCAGCTTTGAAAAATGGCTCAGGATGGGCAATTTCTTTCCATTTTGGAAAGTGGTTTGAGATTTCTGATGGACAGGCATTTTCCAGTTTGGAAAATGGTCCAGATCAAATGGTCATTTTCGTAATGAAAATGGTTTGATGGATTGTTTATGTACCATAAACAATGATTCCCCTTGTGGCAAGTGTGGGGGAATGGTCTAGGAAAATATTTCTTCTTAACGATCACTCTCAGTAGTGGTCAAGAAGACTAGTCTGCCTCACCGAATAGTCATTCTTTCGAAACTCACAGTTGTGAGTAGTTTCAAAGAATGGTCTGTTTTGGAGGTTGGTGTAGGACATTCATTTCCTTAGGAAATGGTCCGAATAACCATTCCCTAGGGAAGATTCATTCTCTCCAGGTTTCACTTTGTTCAGTGCCAGAGGAATGGCCCAGATAGGTGAATGATCCAAATTCAACAATCGAGGACAGGCATTCCCTAGGGAAAACTCATTCTCTCCAAGTTGCACTTTGTTTAGTGCTGGAGGAATGGCCCGGATAGGTGAATTTTCTAGGCTTAGAAATCAAGACAAATATTCTTCCTTTCTTGAGAAGAATAGTCCAAATATCCCATCATTGATGTTCTACTCTCTGAGGGCAGATGCTCTTCCATATCTCACACATGTGAGTGGAAGAATGGCCCAGATGACTCAATTTATATCATAATATTGTTTATGTGCAGGTTGATATCAGATGATATGATTACTATGGAGACTTTATGTCTCCATACAATAGAGGTATGCTACTGTGGTGGATATGTTCCACTGTTTGTGACTATGTGTCATGGATTGAGTAGTTGTGTACTACTATGGATAAACACAGTTGTGTTCTATTAGTTGACATTGTACTAGTTGTCATGGATATTATCCAATTGGATAATAATGACGGTGCTCGTGATTTAATTATCCTGTATGGATATAATGATGCTACCAGTTGAATGGTATGTTTGTGCTCAAGACCATTATCCGTTATACCTCCCTAGCTAGGAGGGAGTGTTGATATTATGGTAGCTGTGAGAGGTATTAACCTCCATTTGTAACCTTTGACAAGATTAGAATATTTCGGAAGCAAGAAAAGAATTGAACATAACCCTAGAAGAGATGTTGGCTAAAGGAAATAATTAATACTAAGTAATTAGCACCCAGAATGAGAAGTCGTCCCAAGCAGTCTGCCAGAAGCAGTATTAATACAGGAGGCCGGTATTCATTTTAGCCAGACTTCTCAGAATTGCAGAAGCACACTTGTGCGCACTGCAGAAGGCTTGTTTGTGTGTAATTCTTGGGAGAAGTTGTTGCTGCCAGTTCTGAAACCTATATTCTCGATCTTTCTAAGTTGGAATCTCTTATCAGTATTGGTTATATTTTCTTGATGCATTAGCCTTGGTTGGCTATTGATATGCTACCAGAATTCTTCTCTCTGTCAAGTTCAAGGTGCTCGATGGTGGCATTAGTGCCTATGGTTGGGTGACAATATTGCTATATTGTCTATGGTTAAATGAGAACATCCAATATTCTAACAGTTAACACTCTGTAAATCTATTTGGCTGAGAAAACAAATGATAAAGGTAACCTACATACCAACTTTAAGACTGGAAACTAGCCTTTCCAATCTAGAGAGGGCTCTCTCTGAGACCTAGTCTCTGATAGATGATGACTTTAGATTGTCGGCTAGATTTATGTCTTTTGGAAATGTTTCTAGTTTCAGTGGAAAGGAAATACAAAAATTTGTTCTATGGAGTCAACCTCCTGAAAGAGAGAGAAACCAATGACTAGTAAATGAAACTTTGAGAGGATAAAGGATAAATAGGAAATGGTCTTTCAGTTTAAATGTCATCGTGTATGCCGGAAGAAAAAAGTACATAAAGAAAATCAAAGCACCATTAAATATGAATTATAACTTACTTAGATGAAACACAGAGTTTAAATGGTTGAGACTAAAGCACCACAAGATGAATTTTAAACTCATAAAATGTTCCAATTTAAACAAAGAGAACATATATGAATTTATAGGAAACAGGAAGTACATAAATAGATAGGATCACAATACATCAAACCACCACCATTAGAATATTTTTGTCAAAGCTTCGGGACTTCTGCATTGTTATTTCTATTCAAATTCAAAGATTACATTCAAGATTCCTCTATCTACACTACTTTTCCAACCCGACTTACATTGAAAAGACACAATATATAGAAAAAACTGCACCCCTTGGGATGTTATGCGCCAAACTCTTCTCCTAGAATTTTGGATTCAGTTACTTCCTCCCAAATGACCTTTTAAATAGAGTTTACTAAAAATGAAAACCTGACTGCACCTAATCATAACATAATTGACATCTTCATTTTAATCATTCAGTCACGAGTAAGATTTGATCACCAGGTTGTGATGCATCGACGTTTTCTTTTACGGGGTGCTCGAGTGATCGAGCACACTATCGAAAACTTTGTCATCTTGTGTAATGGACTTTGGTTGTTGCTGCACAATCACTAGTTATAGCATGCACATGGCAATTTGATGTAGTGAGTGTTCATTTACAGTCTCCCATGCAACTCCAAGTGACAACGC
>JZKD02S1606783.1:766139-784042 GCA_000966675.3 Picea glauca
CTTCTAGGGAAAAAAACCCTAACATAATCTCTATCGTTAGATCTGCGACCTTATAATGAACGGTCTAGATTTACAATGAAATTACAATATACTTTTACAAGGCAATTTTTTCTTCAGGGGCCTTGCCCCCAAACCCCCCAGCCGGGGGGATAGCCCCCCCGGACGCCACAGAGGGGGTACCCCCCCTCTGCACTACCCCACGTGGAAGAGTGTACATACTTCTGGGGTGTAAATACTTCATAGGCTATAAACATGGTTGAAAGTAAAAGACCTCTAAATCAGGAATATAATCAAGCTCCACAACCAACATTAGACACCTAGGGTTTTGGAATTTTAGGGTTTTGAAACCTAGGTTTCTGCCTAAGGTTGTCTGAGAGTCATTGTAATGTATAAATAAAGGTCAAGAGGACCTAGGATGGGTTCGATTATGTAATGAGTGATTATTGTTGTTGAGAGAGAGAATTATTCTGTTAAAAGAGAGTTTGTGTTGTAAGATCTTCATCTAGGTGCGAAGATTAACCCTGCAGCTGGGTGCGCAGAGAGGGGAGAGAGAGAAAGAAAGATATATCTGCAAGCTAAGTGCACAGATAGAACTGTATTTTTTCACATAATATATCAAGAAACATAGTTCCATGGACATAACCCTAAGGAGAGGGTGAATCACGTATATCTTGTTGTTTTGTGTGATTGATGATGTGTTCTTTTTCTTTTGTTATTCTATTATTGTATCATTGTATCATATCTGAGCTATAGTTCATGCAGTAGGATTGAAGGAGATAAAGAGTAACTGGGTTGCTATGTGTTAGTGTTTTGGGTCCACTTTGAATTTCCTCTGGTTGTAGACACCTGTGTCCTGCAACCCCCTATCACTACTTCAGGTGAGACTGCATCTGCTTCGCAGGTGTTGCCAAAAGGGCCAGTAGTTAGGGATTGTTGGTGCACTATTAGAGTTGAACCCTAGGTATGCCCCTGTGCCAACAAATGGTTCCGTTTCCAGGACCAAGATATTCTTGAGGGAATGTCAAGGTGGTTTCCATCGAAGATAGAGATTTAGAAGTGGATAGAAGAACAAGAAAAGGACTTCTTTGAAGCTCAAAACAAGAAACCTAATCTTAGTATAGAGGATTGGTTGGGAAGGTATATCTTTATCGATATCCACAAGATCTTCTTTGGAGGAGTCCATCAGCAGCTATACGAGTGGCTAGCCAAATTAGTAGATACCCAGTTTGAAATCAGACTTAGACCACCTGTGGTTTGGACGTTGATGTTGATCAAGAAGGTCAAGAGAGTTGATAACGCCATGTCAAGAGTAGTCGATCACTATTTTGATAGTACCATTGGAGGGTACATTATTGAGTTTTCTATTGACATAGTAGAATCATATAGCCAAGTAGAGAGATATTTCTTTAAGGGAACTAGAGGAAAATTTTTACATTTTTTGAAGTTGCAGATCAAGATGTTATTACATGAGAAGAAAATATTTAAGATACAGTAATCGGTTGGAATAAAGAGATAATGTTCAAGAGCTCATACAACGACATCGACATAGAGGTTGGACACATGCATAGTGGGAGATCATTCAGAGAATTTCCTTTGGTGAACCTATTTGAGCAGGGTCACGAGACACTGGCACAAGACAAAGGGTTCTAAAGTGGAGAAGAAGAAGAGTTGGTGAATGAGGAACATTCAGAGTCCACTAGGGCAGAAGAAGGGAAGACTGAAGAACCTCACCGAGAAGAGTCAGAAACTTCAGGAACTACGCAGACTGTTGAAGTAAGTACTATTACTCCTCCTATTGTTTTAGAAACATTAAGTAACCAGAGTAACCTAAGTTATCAGAGCACTGGTATAAGTGGTTCAGTGCATACTCAGTCAAGAAACCTAGGAATATCTATGGCATATGATATGAGGTTACCCACCTTTAGGGGAGATGGATCTAAAGATCCTGATCAAAATTGGTTCTTATGCGAAGCTGTATGGAGTATTAAGAATTTCACTGATGGAGTTGTTAAGAGAGATAATTTTAGTACTACCTTGAGAGACCGCGCACTGAGCTGGTACATGAAATTTGTCCAAGGAGTTATACAGCCTAAACCGTTAAATGAAATTAATATTTTGTTAATTACCGAATTCAAGAAACCCAAGCTAGAGTTGCAGTGAATTACAGAGCTGAAATAAATTAAGAAGAGAGTAGCTGAACCTGTTTGGGAGTTTGATCAGAGGTTTAAGACCCTGATAGGTCATTTGAGTTTTTAGATTCCAGATGAACAAAATAAAAAATGGTTCATTGCTTCCCTCTTGCCACACATAAGATTCCCTTTGATGAAACAAAAGATCGCTTCACATGTTGAGGCATTGGAGATCGCCATGAAACTAGAATCAACCCCTATGGGAGAGTCTAGCTTAGGTATGAGTCAAATTTTGAGTCATCTAACTAGATTATCACTGCAGGTCGAAGATATGAAGAAAGATAAGGGAAAAGATAAAATAGAAGATATCTAGTGTATCAGATGCAAATAAGAGGGCCATGAAAATGAGCATTGTCCTCTATTTCATGAGTACTTGGCTTTAGGAGCTCCAAGCCCTTTGAAGCAGGTTAATCTACCTTGGTGTGAGGTATGTAGAAATTGACATTACCCTCGTGAATGTTATTACATGCAAAAATATGTCCAGACACCTACCAACCTTTACTACACATTTTGTAAATCTATGGGGCATGATGAGAAAGATTGTAGGGCTTATGACCTCTTGCATGAAATATCAATAGACACATATATAATTCAAGGCGAAGTACAACAAGAAGGAAATACTATGCAGTTTAACTCCCCAGGAAGAGGAAACTTCAACCCTTGTGGTGGATTTAGAGGAAGATGAAGAGAAGGAGGTATGGGTTGAGGTTGAGGTCAGATCGATTTTTATAACTGTGCACAACTAAGACATTTNGGTATGCCCCTGTGCCAACAAATGGTTCCGTTTCCAGGACCAAGATATTCTTGAGGGAATGTCAAGGTGGTTTCCATCGAAGATAGAGATTTAGAAGTGGATAGAAGAACAAGAAAAGGACTTCTTTGAAGCTCAAAACAAGAAACCTAATCTTAGTATAGAGGATTGGTTGGGAAGGTATATCTTTATCGATATCCACAAGATCTTCTTTGGAGGAGTCCATCAGCAGCTATACGAGTGGCTAGCCAAATTAGTAGATACCCAGTTTGAAATCAGACTTAGACCACCTGTGGTTTGGACGTTGATGTTGATCAAGAAGGTCAAGAGAGTTGATAACGCCATGTCAAGAGTAGTCGATCACTATTTTGATAGTACCATTGGAGGGTACATTATTGAGTTTTCTATTGACATAGTAGAATCATATAGCCAAGTAGAGAGATATTTCTTTAAGGGAACTAGAGGAAAATTTTTACATTTTTTGAAGTTGCAGATCAAGATGTTATTACATGAGAAGAAAATATTTAAGATACAGTAATCGGTTGGAATAAAGAGATAATGTTCAAGAGCTCATACAACGACATCGACATAGAGGTTGGACACATGCATAGTGGGAGATCATTCAGAGAATTTCCTTTGGTGAACCTATTTGAGCAGGGTCACGAGACACTGGCACAAGACAAAGGGTTCTAAAGTGGAGAAGAAGAAGAGTTGGTGAATGAGGAACATTCAGAGTCCACTAGGGCAGAAGAAGGGAAGACTGAAGAACCTCACCGAGAAGAGTCAGAAACTTCAGGAACTACGCAGACTGTTGAAGTAAGTACTATTACTCCTCCTATTGTTTTAGAAACATTAAGTAACCAGAGTAACCTAAGTTATCAGAGCACTGGTATAAGTGGTTCAGTGCATACTCAGTCAAGAAACCTAGGAATATCTATGGCATATGATATGAGGTTACCCACCTTTAGGGGAGATGGATCTAAAGATCCTGATCAAAATTGGTTCTTATGCGAAGCTGTATGGAGTATTAAGAATTTCACTGATGGAGTTGTTAAGAGAGATAATTTTAGTACTACCTTGAGAGACCGCGCACTGAGCTGGTACATGAAATTTGTCCAAGGAGTTATACAGCCTAAACCGTTAAATGAAATTAATATTTTGTTAATTACCGAATTCAAGAAACCCAAGCTAGAGTTGCAGTGAATTACAGAGCTGAAATAAATTAAGAAGAGAGTAGCTGAACCTGTTTGGGAGTTTGATCAGAGGTTTAAGACCCTGATAGGTCATTTGAGTTTTTAGATTCCAGATGAACAAAATAAAAAATGGTTCATTGCTTCCCTCTTGCCACACATAAGATTCCCTTTGATGAAACAAAAGATCGCTTCACATGTTGAGGCATTGGAGATCGCCATGAAACTAGAATCAACCCCTATGGGAGAGTCTAGCTTAGGTATGAGTCAAATTTTGAGTCATCTAACTAGATTATCACTGCAGGTCGAAGATATGAAGAACGATAAGGGAAAAGATAAAATAGAAGATATCTAGTGTATCAGATGCAAATCAGAGGGCCATGAAAATGAGCACTGTCCTCTATTTCATGAGTACTTGGCTTTAGGAGCTCCAAGCCCTTTGAAGCAGGTTAATCTACCTTGGTGTGAGGTATGTAGAAATTGACATTGCCCTTGTGAATGTTATTACATGCAAAAATATGTCCAGACACCTACCAACCTTTACTGCACATTTTGTAAATCTATGGGGCATGATGAGAAATATTGTAGGGCTTATGACCTCTTGCATGAAATATCAATAGACACATATATAATTCAAGGCGAAGTACAACAAGAAGGAAATACTACACAGTTTAACTCCCCAGGAAGAGGAAACTTCAACCCTTGTGGTGGATTTAGAGGAAGATGAAGAGGAGGAGGTATGGGTTGAGGTTGAGGTTAGATCGGTTTTTATAACTGTGCACAACTAAGACATTTGGAAAGGGATTGTCAGAACCCTTGTACCACTTGTAGCTACTGAAACTCATTTGAACATGTTTTTGAAGATTGTCCTGTGTTGTTAGCCAAACTTCAAGAGAGATGAGGAGGAAACCCACAAGTACAATTAATATCAGAAGAAGCTTGCAGAGAGGATCCTAGAGTCGCTATTATCACTAGAGGATGCAATTATATAGGAGAAGATAGGGTGACTCCAACAAAGACTACAAAAGAATCAGGGGTCAAATGAGCTACAAATAAGACACAAGAGTTTGATCCAAGGAAAGAAAAGCAGACGTTTGAAGAATAAAGAAGAGACTTTGGAGGAGATCAGGTTTCTTCATCAAAGGCACAACCAAAAGTGAGAGAATGTGGGATGCCCTTGGCATTTGATCAGTCTACATTACCAGGAGAAGGAAAAGAGGTAAGAAATCTTGTTAGTTTCTTGTATACGTTCATTGAGTTGATTAAGGATGAAATAGCCATACAAGAACTACACCACTTGATCCGAAAGTATGGACCATGGAAGGTAGACCCTTTGCTGAATAAAGCAGTACATCAAGTATCCAAAAAGAGAAGGACAAATAAGGAACTACACCTTAATGCTCATATTGGAGATTATGATATAGATTATGTGGTCCTCGACTTAGGATCATAAGTCAATGTTATGATGAAGCATACCTGGGCACTGATGGGATAACCTAAGTTAATTTATTCCCCTATCAGGATTAGGATGGATAATCAGCAGGCAGTAAGAACCTTTGGGATATTGGAGGATGTCCATGTGGACATCGACGGGGTAAGGATATTTATGAACTTAGAGGTGATTGAGATAATTGATGATAGTTGTCCTTATCCTTCACTGTTAGGAATTGATTGGGATTTCAACAATTCCACTGTTGTTGACTTAAAGAAAAGAAGAATGACATTTAAAGGTGATGGCCTTAGGGTCATTGCATCTCTAGATCCTGATGAAGGTCAAAGATACATAGAACCCATTAGAGAAGAAGACTGCACATATGAGCTAGAGAATATATATAAATTGACAGTGGGACAACATGATTACATTAACCCTACAACAGATGGAAATTTAAGATGGCGAAGTGAAAACACATGCTCATTGGACTCAGAAGAAGCACTAGAAAATTGGCAGAACAAAATTTATTAAGTTTCTGTGTGGAGGTGTGCTAGATTGACCATAGAAGTTCACTGGATTGGCACAGAAGTAAGCAATATGCCCACATTTGATGGTTTAAATCATTTAGAAATTTTTTTATCAGATTTTGAAGAAATTGTACCAGTACAACAGAGATTGTTGGCACTGGATGAGGCTTTGAAAGTAACATCAACAAGATGGTGGGGGACACATAAAAATAACATCGTGGACTGGATGTAATGTCGCACTTTGATAGTAGTTCGCTTTTTAGAACAAGTAGAAGGATGCAAAGTTCGATACATAGGTCAAATATTTCCAAAGGACCATGTGTGAGGTTGTGAGGAAGCCTATAGCAACATTCCTCAAGAACAATGGGTGCATAAGTTCATAAACACTCTGGACACAACACCTATCAATTGGTATCTTCAAGCAAAATTGTGCCTCACCACTTCAGATTGGTATGGTATGACTCAGAACTTTGTAGCTACATTTTTATTTGAAAGCAAGTACCTTTAAGTAGATCAAGCTCTACAATTTGTAAGACAAAAAGTCTTTGAGGAGGCACCTAACCTCCCTATTAAGCAAGAAGAGGATGAATGGACTGCACCTCTTCAGAAATTGAAAGGATGTTACAATATTAATGTTGATGAAGATGATGATCCTAGGAATGTGAACATCGCAGAAACAGAAGGACAAAGAGACATAGAAGGACCGAGAGTCGAACTACCTTTCATTGGACAACCGATCAAAATCAAGAAAGTTAATATTGGAACAGAGCAAGCACCTAAACTTGCTAATGTTGGAGATTACTGGGGTGATGCCACCATTGATAAGATCACAAAACTACTACATGAATATCAAGACTAGTTCCCAACCAAATTCATTGATATGAAGGGAATTAAAGGGCCCATGGGAGAGATGAAGATCCCCTTAAAGCCAGATGCCAGGCCAGTTAAGTAGAGACCCTACATATTGAATCCCAAATATAAGCAGAAAGTGAAGATTGAATTAGACAGGATGTTGGAAGCATGAATCATAGAACCCATTGAAGAGTCAGAATGGATTAGCCCTATGGTGGTACAAGATAAGAAGACAGGAGAGATCAAGATCTGTGTAGATCTCAGGAAGATAAATGATGCCTATTTTCATGACCCATTCCCTACACCTTTCACCGACGAAGTGTTAGATAATGTAGGAGGTCATGAAGTTTACTCCTTCACAGATGGATTTTTAGGTTATCACCAGATCAAGATTTCCTAGGAAGATCGCCATAAGACCACATTTGCAATAGAATGGGGATCCTACTAGTACACAATGATTATTTTTGGATTGAAGAATGTACCAACCATATTTTCTAGGGTGGTGGTCGAAGAATTCAAGAAGTCTTTACATAAATTTTTGGAAGCATATTTTGATGATTGGACTATTTTTAGCTTATTGAAAAACCATACTGAATGTTTAAGATTAATGTTCGATAAGTGAAAGCAATGTCAGATTTCCTTGAACCTGAAGAAGTGCATCTTATGTTCACCCTTTGGAGTGCTGCTAGGACATATTGTGTGTAAGCGNCAAATAAGACACAAGAGTTTGATCCAAGGAAAGAAAAGCAGACGTTTGAAGAATAAAGAAGAGACTTTGGAGGAGATCAGGTTTCTTCATCAAAGGCACAACCAAAAGTGAGAGAATGTGGGATGCCCTTGGCATTTGATCAGTCTACATTACCAGGAGAAGGAAAAGAGGTAAGAAATCTTGTTAGTTTCTTGTATACGTTCATTGAGTTGATTAAGGATGAAATAGCCATACAAGAACTACACCACTTGATCCGAAAGTATGGACCATGGAAGGTAGACCCTTTGCTGAATAAAGCAGTACATCAAGTATCCAAAAAGAGAAGGACAAATAAGGAACTACACCTTAATGCTCATATTGGAGATTATGATATAGATTATGTGGTCCTCGACTTAGGATCATAAGTCAATGTTATGATGAAGCATACCTGGGCACTGATGGGATAACCTAAGTTAATTTATTCCCCTATCAGGATTAGGATGGATAATCAGCAGGCAGTAAGAACCTTTGGGATATTGGAGGATGTCCATGTGGACATCGACGGGGTAAGGATATTTATGAACTTAGAGGTGATTGAGATAATTGATGATAGTTGTCCTTATCCTTCACTGTTAGGAATTGATTGGGATTTCAACAATTCCACTGTTGTTGACTTAAAGAAAAGAAGAATGACATTTAAAGGTGATGGCCTTAGGGTCATTGCATCTCTAGATCCTGATGAAGGTCAAAGATACATAGAACCCATTAGAGAAGAAGACTGCACATATGAGCTAGAGAATATATATAAATTGACAGTGGGACAACATGATTACATTAACCCTACAACAGATGGAAATTTAAGATGGCGAAGTGAAAACACATGCTCATTGGACTCAGAAGAAGCACTAGAAAATTGGCAGAACAAAATTTATTAAGTTTCTGTGTGGAGGTGTGCTAGATTGACCATAGAAGTTCACTGGATTGGCACAGAAGTAAGCAATATGCCCACATTTGATGGTTTAAATCATTTAGAAATTTTTTTATCAGATTTTGAAGAAATTGTACCAGTACAACAGAGATTGTTGGCACTGGATGAGGCTTTGAAAGTAACATCAACAAGATGGTGGGGGACACATAAAAATAACATCGTGGACTGGATGTAATGTCGCACTTTGATAGTAGTTCGCTTTTTAGAACAAGTAGAAGGATGCAAAGTTCGATACATAGGTCAAATATTTCCAAAGGACCATGTGTGAGGTTGTGAGGAAGCCTATAGCAACATTCCTCAAGAACAATGGGTGCATAAGTTCATAAACACTCTGGACACAACACCTATCAATTGGTATCTTCAAGCAAAATTGTGCCTCACCACTTCAGATTGGTATGGTATGACTCAGAACTTTGTAGCTACATTTTTATTTGAAAGCAAGTACCTTTAAGTAGATCAAGCTCTACAATTTGTAAGACAAAAAGTCTTTGAGGAGGCACCTAACCTCCCTATTAAGCAAGAAGAGGATGAATGGACTGCACCTCTTCAGAAATTGAAAGGATGTTACAATATTAATGTTGATGAAGATGATGATCCTAGGAATGTGAACATCGCAGAAACAGAAGGACAAAGAGACATAGAAGGACCGAGAGTCGAACTACCTTTCATTGGACAACCGATCAAAATCAAGAAAGTTAATATTGGAACAGAGCAAGCACCTAAACTTGCTAATGTTGGAGATTACTGGGGTGATGCCACCATTGATAAGATCACAAAACTACTACATGAATATCAAGACTAGTTCCCAACCAAATTCATTGATATGAAGGGAATTAAAGGGCCCATGGGAGAGATGAAGATCCCCTTAAAGCCAGATGCCAGGCCAGTTAAGTAGAGACCCTACATATTGAATCCCAAATATAAGCAGAAAGTGAAGATTGAATTAGACAGGATGTTGGAAGCATGAATCATAGAACCCATTGAAGAGTCAGAATGGATTAGCCCTATGGTGGTACAAGATAAGAAGACAGGAGAGATCAAGATCTGTGTAGATCTCAGGAAGATAAATGATGCCTATTTTCATGACCCATTCCCTACACCTTTCACCGATGAAGTGTTAGATAATGTAGGAGGTCATGAAGTTTACTCCTTCACAGATGGATTTTTAGGTTATCACCACATCAAGATTTCCTAGGAAGATCGCCATAAGACCACATTTGCAATAGAATGGGGATCCTACTAGTACACAATGATTCTTTTTGGATTGAAGAATGTACCAACCATATTTTCTAGGGTGGTGGTCGAAGAATTCAAGAAGTCTTTACATAAATTTTTGGAAGCATATTTTGATGATTGGACTGTTTTTAGCTTATTGAAAAACCATATTGAATGTTTAAGATTAATGTTTGATAAGTGAAAGCAATGTCAGATTTCCTTGAACCTGAAGAAGTGCATCTTATGTTCACCCTTTGGAGTGCTGCTAGGACATATTGTGTGTAAGCGGGGGTTGCTGGTAGATCCATCCAAGATTTCCATTATTGTTGATCTAACTCCCCCTACTTCGGCTAGACAATTGCGCACTGCACTGGGACATAATGGATACTACAGAAATTTAATTAATGGCTATGCATAGATTACACCACTTATGGAGAAGTTATTAAAGAAATATTTTTAGTTTCAATGGACAGAAGAATGTCAATAGAGCTTCGACACACTGAAACAGAAAATGGTTACTGCGCCTATTTTGGTTTTCCTAGATTGGAGCAAGGAATTCCATGTGCATGTCGATTCTTCATATATTGCACTAGGAGTAGTGTTAGCACAAACAAGAGTAGGAGATATTGACCATCCGTTAGCCTTTGCTAGCAGGAATCTATCTACAGCTGAGATAAACTACACTACCACCGAGAGAGAAGGTTTAGCCATGGTGTACGTGTTGCAGAAGTTTCGACACTACTTGTTGGGAGGACACTTTAAGATGTTCACTGATCACTCTGTGTTGAAATACCTAGTCAACAAGCCAGTGTTGGGGGGAATAATATGCAGATGGATACTGCTATTCCAGGAATATGACTTTGAGATCGTGGTCAAGACAGGAAGAATGAACAAGGGACCCAACCACTTGTCTAGGTTGGAGCATGGAGAGGAACCTACCAGTTTGGAGGATACACTACCAGATGCACAGTTTCTATCCATCCGAAGGGTTGATGATAAATTCACCGAGATAGTCCAGTTTCTATCAATAGGAATGGCACCTTGCAGATATACAATCATTCAGAAGAAACAACTGGTAGTTTGCGCTGCAGTTTTTTCACTTATATCTGGACAACTATACAAAATGGGACCTGATGAGATCTTGAGGAGATGTGTTATGGAGGTAGAAAGACCATTGATTCTAGAAGAAGCACATGAAGGCATCACCGGAGGACACTACAAAGGAAAAAAAACAACACAAAAGGTTCTTAAAGCTGGCCTCTAGTGGCCTACTTTACATAAAGATGTTAAGGAATACTATAAAGCTTGTGATGTATGCCAAAGAGTTGGGAAACCTTCCAGAAGATATGAGATGCCTTTAGCATCACAACTGACCTTACAGGCATTTGAGAAATGGGCTATTGATTTCGTGGGACCTATCAACCCACCAAGAAAGTGCACAGGAGCTAGATACATCATCACTGTGATAGAGTATTTGACCAGATGGACAAAAGCAAGAGAAGTGAAGGAATGTAGTGCAACTATAGCTACACAATTTATATTTGATGATATCATAAACAAGTTTGGATGCCCAAAGACCCTGATGAGAGATGAAGGTACACACTTTATTAATAAGACTATCGAAACTTTGACTTAGGAATTTGAATTCCACCATCAGAAGAGTACGTCTGACCATCAACAAGATCTTGGAGACAACGCTAAAAAATATTTGTGGTGTGAACATGGATGATTGGGATTTGAGAGTACCAGTAGTGCTATGGGCCTATAGAACTACTTGCAAGAAGCTGACAATGCAGACTCCCTTTAAGTTGGTTTATGGTCTAGAAGCAATTGTCCCTATGGAATATTTGGTTCCTAGTCTCAAAATTGCAACATTCATAGATATGGATGACACGGGCGCTGCTCAAGAGAGGCTCGCGCAGTTGGTGGAACTAGAAGAAGACAAATTTATTGTAGGATTTCATCAACAGGTACAGAAGGAATGAGAAAAGGCCTACCATGACAGACATATTAAGAACAAAGCCTTTAAGCAAGAATATGTGGTATTGGTATATGACAACAAGTTCATGAAGCATCCAGGGAAATTCAAAACACATTGGCTTGGGCCATTTGCGGTCACTTATGTTATAGAAGGAGGAGATGCACAATTGAAGACACTGAATGGAGAGTGGAAGGAAGGTTTAGTGAATGGGAGCCTGTTGAAGTTGTACTATGACAACTAGCTGCCTCGTAGCTCTCAGTAAAAACATAGGGAGAGGGTCTAGGTACTAGGTGTAGTTGAAACTGAGTACCAGACATGGAAAAGACAGTCTACACAGGGAAGAAAGGGATAGAGAAAAAAGAATAGGATTCCATGCGCAGTCTGAAGTTGAATTGAAACAAAAGGTTAAGGCCTAAAGTGCCTCGGGACGAGTCACATGTGAGATTTGGGGGCTTGTTGGCCCTTGGTTATGGAAGGAAGTAGAGATTAATGAAAGAAGCGTGAAGTACAAACTGTGCGGAAAGCACATTGACTAAGATTGGGTCGAAGTGGCCAAAGAAGAAGAAAAGAAGGAGTAAATTAAGAGAAAGAGAGTCGTTGGACGAGAAAACCGAGGAAGACAAATCAATAAGTAATATGGATCGTGAACAAATCAACAAGAAGAAAAATCCATAAACGAGTGCTTGGAGCACCTTGCGGGAAAGAAGGAAAGACAGGCTAGCAAATCCCTGAAAACATGGGTCAAGTTGACCTAGGGTTTTGGAATTTTAGGGTTTTGAAACCTAGGTTTCGGCTCAAGGTTGTCTGAGAGTCATTGTAATGTATAAATAAAGGTCAAGAGGACCTAGGATGAGTTCGATTATGTAATGAGTAATTATTGTTGTTGAGAGAGAGAAGTATTCTGTTGAAAGAGAGTTTGTGTTGTAAGATATTCAGTTGGGTGTAAAGATCAACCATGCAACTGTGTGCGTAGAGAGGGGGGAGAGAGAAAGAGAGAGATATCTGCAAGCTAAGTGTGCAGATAGAATTGTATGTTTTCACATAATATATTAGGAAACACAGTTCTGTGGATGTAGCTCTAGGGAGAGGGTGAACCATATATATCTTGTTGTTTTGTGTGATTGATGTTATGTTCTTTTGCTTTTGTTATTCTGTTATTGTATCATTGTATCAGATCTGAGCTATAGTTTGCACAGTAGGATTAAAGGAGATAAAGAGTAACTGGGTTGCTATGTGTTAGTGTTTTGGGTCCACTTTACATTTCCTCTAGTCGTAGACACCTGTGTCCTGCAACCCCCTATCGCTACTTCAGGTGAGACTGCATTTGCTTCACAGGTGTTGCCAAAAGGTACAATAGTTAGGGCTTTTTTGTGCGCTATTAGAGTTGAATCATGGGTCTTCACCTATGCCAACAATGGTTGAAGAATTGAGATGTTTGGACAAAGAATGGGATTCATTTATGATTTCAGCCGACATCCCTAGAGACCCCAAAGGAGACTTTCCTCTATCCACGAGGGAAATGACATTCCACAATGCAGGGGAAAGAATGGAAGGGGCCATAGGAAAAGGAAAGAAAACAAGAGATTCGTCATCCCACCAGCCAGCACCCCGGAAAAGAGGCAGGCCAATGTTGATTAAGAAGCCCAAGGAGACCCAAGCTCCTAGAAAACTGTGCACCTAGTCTACCGTTGAGAGGTTGTTCATCTTGAACCTGTTGAAGGTTCAAGTAGGAGAATTGGTGAAAGACAGATAAGTTCAGGCAATGAAAACGTGGAGGTTCAGGAGTCATCGCAACAACGGAAACAGGTGAACCTCGCTATTGCTGAATTATATCAGGAAAATAGAGAATTAAGAAGACAGTTGGAAGAAAGGACTGTTGAAATGCCAACGTCACAGAGCCGGGCAGGGAGGAATAGAGGGTGTTAGAGGAAATAATCCCATGTCACTTCAAGGAACGTAAACTGAACATGGATAACACTCACATGGCTCTCGCTAGCACTCAAGAAAACCTGAAAAGAAATACGGTCTTGTGGAGACAAGTGAAGAACCTGAACAGGAGAAATTGGTCTCTTAGGAAAACACTCAGTGTTTTGAGGTTGTAGGTGAGGCCAGAGGCATGAGTGAGATAGCCCCATCTTATATTTTTTTGATTGTGGCATGGAATCTTTTTGCCCACGTGTCTTGTTTCCTGCTGGTAACAATAAGTCTGACAAGGCACCTGCACGATGAAAATTCGTCGCACATATGTTGTAAACTTACCTATTGAGGAGGATAGGTGTAAGATAAATGCATGCCCGTTTTGGAAGAGATTCGTGGCCTCCCAACTAGCGTTGTCACTTGGAGTTGCATGAGAGACTGCAAATGAACACTCACTACATCAAATTGCCATGTGCATGCTATAACTAGTGATTGTGCAACAACAACCAAAGCCCATTACACAAGATGACAAAGTTTCTGATAGTGCGCTCGATCACTCGGGCACCCCGTAAAACAAAATGCCGATGCATCACAACCTGATGATCAAATCTTACTCGTGACTGAATGATTAAAATGAAGATGTCAATTATGTTATGATTAGGTGCAGTCAGGTTTTCATTTTTAGTAAACTCTATTCAAAAGGTCATTTGGGAGGAAGTAACTGAATCCAAAATTCTAGGAGAAGAGTTTGGCGCATAACATCCCAAGGGGTGTAGTTTTTTATATATATTGTGTCTTTTCAATGTAAGTCGGGTTGGAAAAGTAGTGTAGACAGAGGAATCTTGAATGTAATCTTTGAATTTGAATAGAAATAACAATGCAGAAGTCCCGAAGCTTTGACAAAAATATTCTAATGGTGGTGGTTTGATGTATTGTGATCCTATCTATTTATGTACTTCCTGTTTCCTATAAATTCATATATGTTCTCTTTGTTTAAATTGGAACATTTTATGAGTTTAAAATTCATCTTGTGGTGCTTTAGTCTCAACCATTTAAACTCTGTGTTTCATCTAAGTAAGTTATAATTCATATTTAATGGTGCTTTGATTTTCTTTATGTACTTTTTTCTTCCGGCATACACGATGACATTTAAACTGAAAGACCATTTCCTATTTATCCTTTATCCTCTCAAAGTTTCATTTACTAGTCATTGGTTTCTCTCTCTTTCAGGAGGTTGACTCCATAGAACAAATTTTTGTATTTCCTTTCCACTGAAACTAGAAACATTTCCAAAAGACATAAATCTAGCCGACAATCTAAAGTCATCATCTATCAGAGACTAGGTCTCAGAGAGAGCCCTCTCTAGATTGGAAAGGCTAGTTTCCAGTCTTAAAGTTGGTATGTAGGTTACCTTTATCATTTGTTTTCTCAGCCAAATAGATTTACAGAGTGTTAACTGTTAGAATATTGGATGTTCTCATTTAACCATAGACAATATAGCAATATTGTCACCCAACCATAGGCACTAATGCCACCATCGAGCACCTTGAACTTGACAGAGAGAAGAATTCTGGTAGCATATCAATAGCCAACCAAGGCTAATGCATCAAGAAAATATAACCAATACTGATAAGAGATTCCAACTTAGAAAGATCGAGAATATAGGTTTCAGAACTGGCAGCAACAACTTCTCCCAAGAATTACACACAAACAAGCCTTCTGCAGTGCGCACAAGTGTGCTTCTGCAATTCTGAGAAGTCTGGCTAAAATGAATACCGGCCTCCTGTATTAATACTGCTTCTGGCAGACTGCTTGGGACGACTTCTCATTCTGGGTGCTAATTACTTAGTATTAATTATTTCCTTTAGCCAACATCTCTTCTAGGGTTATGTTCAATTCTTTTCTTGCTTCCGAAATATTCTAATCTTGTCAAAGGTTACAAATGGAGGTTAATACCTCTCACAGCTACCATAATATCAACACTCCCTCCTAGCTAGGGAGGTATAACGGATAATGGTCTTGAGCACAAACATACCATTCAACTGGTAGCATCATTATATCCATACAGGATAATTAAATCACGAGCACCGTCATTATTATCCAATTGGATAATATCCATGACAACTAGTACAATGTCAACTAATAGAACACAACTGTGTTTATCCATAGTAGTACACAACTACTCAATCCATGACACATAGTCACAAACAGTGGAACATATCCACCACAGTAGCATACCTCTATTGTATGGAGACATAAAGTCTCCATAGTAATCATATCATCTGATATCAACCTGCACATAAACAATATTATGATATAAATTGAGTCATCTGGGCCATTCTTCCACTCACATGTGTGAGATATGGAAGAGCATCTGCCCTCAGAGAGTAGAACATCAATGATGGGATATTTGGACTATTCTTCTCAAGAAAGGAAGAATATTTGTCTTGATTTCTAAGCCTAGAAAATTCACCTATCCGGGCCATTCCTCCAGCACTAAACAAAGTGCAACTTGGAGAGAATGAGTTTTCCCTAGGGAATGCCTGTCCTCGATTGTTGAATTTGGATCATTCACCTATCTGGGCCATTCCTCTGGCACTGAACAAAGTGAAACCTGGAGAGAATGAATCTTCCCTAGGGAATGGTTATTCGGACCATTTCCTAAGGAAATGAATGTCCTACACCAACCTCCAAAACAGACCATTCTTTGAAACTACTCACAACTGTGAGTTTCGAAAGAATGACTATTCGGTGAGGCAGACTAGTCTTCTTGACCACTACTGAGAGTGATCGTTAAGAAGAAATATTTTCCTAGACCATTCCCCCACACTTGCCACAAGGGGAATCATTGTTTATGGTACATAAACAATCCATCAAACCATTTTCATTACGAAAATGACCATTTGATCTGGACCATTTTCCAAACTGGAAAATGCCTGTCCATCAGAAATCTCAAACCACTTTCCAAAATGGAAAGAAATTGCCCATCCTGAGCCATTTTTCAAAGCTGAAATGATTGTCCATAAATCAATGATATGTCAGTGCTCCCTCCTAATTTGGAGAGCCATCTCTTCCCTTTCATCTAAGGGAGCTATTTCCATGATCCCTAATTTGTCTTGTAAATATGCAAAATTGATTATGGACAGAGGCTTTGTCAAGATATCTACTGTCTGCTCATCTGTGGGGATATATTGGAGCTTCAATTCTCCTTCCTGGACTTTATCTCAAATAAATTAGTATTTTATCTCAATGTGTTTCGACCATTCATGAAACACTGGGTGTTCTGATAGCCTTATACAACTCTGATTATAACAGTGTATTATGGTCGAATATGGAACATGATCAAATAATCCAAAGATCATCTTTCTCAGCCATATTACTTTTGTACATGACTCACATGTTGCGATATATTTTTCTTCTACTATGATGAGTGCGACAAACTTTTGTTTCCTGCTGCCCCAAGATATCATTACAGAGCCCAAGTTGAAGCACATCCCTGAAGTACTCCTTCTGTCTTATGCACTTCCTAACCAATCTGAATCTTTGAATCCATGAATTTTTATATCAATGGATGCAATATATCTTAAACCATAGTTTAGTGTCCCACAAATATATCTTAGAACATGATTTTCAGCTAGTCAATGCTCATGTCTAGGTTCCGCCTAGAACTGGCTTAGTGTGTTTATGACAAAGAAAATGGTTGGTCGAGTATTTAATAAAAACATCAATGACCTAATCAATTGTCAATATAGGGACGGGTCTACTAGATCATAATCTGAGTCTCTTACTTTTATTATATCTGAGGTCATAGGAGTGTCCATGGATTTGCAATCCATCATTCCAAACTTCTGAAGAATCTTTACTGCATACTTTCCTTGTCCAAGGAATACTTCACCATGCTTCTGCCATACTTGTAATCCCAAGTAATAGTGCATGAGACCAAGATCTTTCATATCGAACTCATAAGCTAGTTCCTTTTTACACTGGATGATGAGAGACTCTTCACCTGTCAATAATATATCATCGACATATAGTAGTAGAATCACAGGTGCATTGTTCAATACTTTGTAGTAAAGATTGGTTCTGCATGACTTTTGGAGAAACCAAGTCTCATTAGGTAGTTGTCTATTCTAGCATACCAAGCTCTTGGAGCTTGCTTGAGTCCATATAAAT